>SKCR01049245.1:0-75165 GCA_019454045.1 Zanthoxylum bungeanum
ATTTTAGTGTTTTTTTTTTTGTGGAGGCTGAGAATAGAAGCAGCGACATTACTCTGTCAAAAGATGCTATAAAGAGAGGCAAGAAGAGTCCACTTATGGATATGAATGCACAAGACATGAAACAGAAGATGAACATTGATTGAAAAAACTGGGTTAATAACATAGTTAATTAGGCATCAATACTCATATTCAGTTGGTGATCACAAACATTCAAAGTACACATTAGTTCAACTACTTACATATCGATCCATTTCTGCGTTCGCTGAGGATCCGGTGTTCCTGCTCCATCTCGTTCCCAAACTGATCGACTACAGGAAGGGGGAGATTTCAACTACCTGAAACCAAAACAGATAACATACTACAAGGAGCGGGGACTCTTGTTGTATATTTAGTGTCATTAAACGTCAAAACCACATGCTTCAAACAAATTAAACCAGATCAATACCAATCAAACTATCAAAAAAACCCTAGAACATGAAATTACAGAAAACCTGGAAAAAATGTGTAATTTGATGGCGAATCCAAGTCGAGATCTCTCTGTCCTTAAGAACTTATTGGCCCCGTCACAGGTGCTTTACGGATTCAATTAGCCAATGTTCTCCCAGGATAACTTGGTTCCTTTTTGTCCAAGGAGCACTCCCTCAACAAGTATTCGAACTGAGAATCAATGGTGGAACTCTCTCCAAAACAAATAAACAAAACAAAATGTCTCCCTTCAATTCGGATTTTTCCTTGTCCCTTTGTAATGAATAAAATGCCTCATTTTATAATGCATGTAAGGGTGCCAATAGGGCACCCTTTGGGTTAGGGTGCAACCCTCCAAAGGGTTGTACCCCTCACAAGCACCCAATGCTACAAAAGGACAAATTACCCTTAATGAATATTTAGAAGAATTTCCAACAATCCCCCACAATTCTTCAAATATTCATGGAGACACTTGAGAGAGTTACCATGAACTAAAGCTGCATCGAAATAGGTAGCTTTCGCCTTGAACCTTTCTTAGTGAGTGACAATCGGATTTACTTGGAAAACCAGTGACCCATAGTAATGAACTGTTCTGCCGTTGGTGTAAACCAAGACAATTGCCAACACACAGCTTTAATTCGACCATTTTCCCGTTCTACGGTTGTGTTCATTTTGGCCCTGAACAACGGTCTTGGATTCATCAAGCACTTTAGGGTAACCCACCTTTAAAGGTTCCCATGGAAGCGGCCTCACTTTTTACTTGAAATAGGTGATCTACTATGAAGAGGTAATCTATCTTTACCCCCATTAGGACTCATCTCATAATATAGTGATCATTAAAAGCCTTAGCTTATCCTAACCAATGACAGACATCACTCAGCGTCATTATCGGAATGGGAAAGAGTACAAAACTCTTCAGTGCTTGTTTTGAATTGCACAAAGTTTCTGTTGTCCCTTTTGAACCTAGATCTTGAGATCTCCAGTCAGCTAGGTTGGGTTTCCATAGTGACAATTATTAGATTATAGGCTTCAAGCCCATTCCCCTCGATGACTTCTCAACTTGCTCTCGAGGTAAACCTTTAGTTAGTGGATCCGCTAGGTTTTCCTTCGACTTAACATAATCGATCGTTATTATACCACTTGAGAGCAGTTGACGTATGGTATTATGTCTCCGACTTATGTGTCGAGACTTACCATTATACATTGTATTTTGGGCTCTCCCAATAGCCGATTGGCTTTCACAATGTATGCTAATCGTTGGCACCGGTTTGGCCCAACTAGGAATGTCCTCCAGGAAGTTTCTAAGCCATTCTGCTTCTTCCGCTGTTTTGTCTAATGCTATGAACTCTGATTCCATAGTAGACCGGGCAACATATGTTTGCCTCGAGGATTTCCATGACAGAGCTCCATTACCAAGTGTGAGAAACAAATCCAACCGTAGATTTGGAATCCACTGAATCAGATATCCAGTCAGCATTGTTGTATCCTTCTAGAACATCAGGATATCTCTCGTAATGTAGCCCATATTTTGAAGTTTCTCATACCTCAAAACACTTACTATGGCTTTCCAGTGGTTATGTCCTGGATTGCTAGTATATCTGCTAAGCCTATTCACAGCTTGAGCGATATCAGTTCGTGTGCAATTCGTGAGATACATCAGACTTCCGATGATCCTTGAATACTCTAATTGTGATATGCTTAAGCCAGTATTCTTTGATAGAGGAAGAGTTAGGTTAGCTACTCTCAAATCTTTCATATCAAATTTGCTGGATAACACTTTCTTGGTAGACTGAATCAACTCATTATTATTACCAATTATCAGCATATCGTCTACATAGAGACATACAATGACATATCATCTTGAGTTGATTTGGTGTAAATACACTTATCACACTCATCGGTTTTAAACCCACTGACAACATCTATTTGTCAATCTTCTCATGTCATGTCTAGGTGCTTTTTCATCCGTATAAGGATTTTACAAGTTTGCACACCTTCTGTTCTTATCCAGGAACATTAAACCCTTCTGGTTGTTCCATGTAAGTCTCTTCATCCAATCCACCATTCAAGAATGACGTCTTTACATCCTTTTGATGTATTTCAATACCAAATATAGCGGCTATGGCCATGAGCATTCTTACCGATGTGATACGAATCACTGGTGAATAGAAGTCAAAGTAAACAAGGCATTCTTTCTGTCTATGACAAACCTCGCCTTGTACTTCTCTATTGATCCATCCGTTTTTATCTTCCGTTTGAATATCCATTTGTAGCCCCGTGGCTTACAACCTGGAGGAAGATCAACCAACTCCCAAGTATGATTTTGTAAGATTGAATCAATCTCAGTGTTAATAGCCTCTTTCCACAGATGTGCCTCCGTAGAATACATATATTCTTTATAGCTTTGAGGCTTATTTTCTAACAAATATGTCAGAAAATCGGATCTGACTCTTAGTCAACCTGATCACTGTCCTTGACAGTATCAACAGATCTTTTGAGAGACTCTCTTCTTTGTCTTTCCTTACAAGGAAATGTCTCTTCAAAAAATATTGCATTCATTGACTCAATCATCACATTTAGATTGATGTCAGGAATCTTATACTTGTGTACCAAGAATCGATACGCACTACTGTTGCAAGCATATCCGATGAATATACAATCAACAGTTTTGGGTCATATTCCACCTTCTTAGGTTTAGGAACCATCACCTTGGCAATTGGCAAGACACCCCCACATTTTCAGATATTTGTAGGAAGGTATATAACTTTTCCACAACTCATATGGTGTCTTTTCCAATCTCCTGTGAGGAAGCTTGTTCAGAACGTAGTTCGCGGAAAGCAGGGCTTTCCCCCCACAAGTCCTGAGGTAAACCAGAACTAGTCAACATGGCATTCATCATTTCCTTCAACGTTCGGTTTTTGCACTCAGCAATCCCATTTTGTTTAGGAGAATAAGGAGCAGTGGTTTCGTGAATAATTCTGTGCACAGAACAATAATCACTGAATGATGAAACATATTCACCACCTCTATCACTCCTGATTCTTTTGATTTCCTTGCCAAGTTGATTTGCAACTTCTTTCTCAGTGTATAAAGCTCTCAATAGCTTCAGCTATGCTCCTCAGCAAATACACTTAACTGAATCTTGTGTTTTCATCGATAAAAGTGACAAAGTACTTTTTACCGCCTCTTGTTTGCACAATATTCATGTCACACACGTCAGTGTGTACAAGTTCCAAGGGTTCAGAACTTCATTATATGATGTTCTATGTATTTTTGCTTCAACACATGCCTCACACTTATGTTGGCTATCAATGCAAATTTATGTATAAGGTCCATGTTAATTAGTGTACGCATTGTATCATAATTAACATGTTCTAACCTCCCATGCCATACATTTTGTGACTCAATAATATAAGCAGAAGTTTCAGCT
Source organism: Zanthoxylum bungeanum (assembly GCA_019454045.1). Lineage (NCBI taxonomy): Eukaryota > Viridiplantae > Streptophyta > Magnoliopsida > Sapindales > Rutaceae > Zanthoxylum > Zanthoxylum bungeanum. The sequence goes on from SKCR01049245.1 coordinate 3,896, forward strand.
TTATTAATAGCACAATTGACAGTCATTGAAAAAGCCATCCTCAGCGAGGTATTCTTTTCCTACATAGACATCATTTTTGATCATTACAAACTTATCAGAAACAAATACTAGCTTAAAACCAGCCTTACTAAGAAGAGAACCTGAGACCAAGTTCTTCTGAATATCCGGAACGTGCAGTACATTTCTCAATGTTAGCTCATTTCCTGATGTCATCTTCAGAACCACTGTGCCTTGTCCAACCACCTGAGAGGTAGATGAGTTTCCCATTGTCAGATGATCGCCGCCATCGACCTTCTAGTACATGGAAAACATTTTGCTATCTGCACAGATATGACGAGTAGCCCCAGTATCTACCCACCATTCCCTCGGATTCCCAACTATGTTGGCTTCAGTTACCACTGCTGATAGTTCCATCTCTGAGATATCATCAGTCAGTTGCTCACCTCAGTGACATGGGCCTCATTTTTCTTTTTCTTGCCCTTGTCCTGAGACTTCTTGTTTCTGCAGTCCTTTGACATATGACCGCTCTTTCCACAGTTGTAGCATTTCCATTTGAACTTATTGTTCGCTTGGGAAGAATCAGCTCCACTGTTCTTTCTTTTCTTGCTACCCTTTACATCCTCAATGATGTTGGCCTTAGACTTCATAGTCTTGTAGCTGGCTTTCTCGGACATCATGTTGTCCTTTTCGATTCTCAATCGAACTCCAAGGTCTTCAAGGCTCATCTGCTTCTTTTTGTGTTTCAGATAGCTCCTGAAGTCATTCCATGATGGAGGCAAATCACAGAGTTTCATTCCCTCATCCAGTATTTCATGAATGATCAACTGCAGTTCACCCAACTGAGACATAACCGTCCTTGAATCTACCATCTTGTAGTCCAGGAACCTACCCACGACAAATTTCTTTTGTCCAGCATCCTTGGTTTTGTATTTCTTCTCGAGAGATTCCCAGAGAATCTTCACTAAAGACATGTCTTGGTACACATTGTACAGGGTATTGTCAAGACCACCCCTAAGGTAGTTCTTGCATAGGAAGTCGCCAGACGACCATGTCTCTTCTCGCAGTTCCTTGGCTGCCTCTAATTCACCCTCTACAAGACCCGGAGGATCTTTGAGGTACTTAGCCAACTGCAGAGTTGTCAGGTAGAATAATATTTTGCTCTGCCACTGTTTGAAGTTTGCCCCACCAAACTTCTCCGGTTTTTCTCCATGAGAGACCGGTACTGTGATGTTTCCGCTAACCATATGTAACTGGAAACAAACAGGGTTCAATAAGTCTACAAAAGACAGATTGTACAACGACCAACAAATGATCTTGTCTCAAGTGATATACCAGAAATCCACTTGTTGTTCTATTGGACAGTAGTACCAATAAACATGAGTCCTTGAATTTCCAACCAAGATTTCTTATGAAAAGTAAATAAAGGAATATTCACAGAAGACGAGGGGGTCCAGAGTAACCACTTAAGTCCCTGACCACTTAGGCTCTTATCGCCTTTTGACAAAATATCCTTTAACTACTTTCTCAATAGAACCTCTTGGCAATTCAAACTCAGTATTTCACTTTTTCAATGTCACAAAACAATATACGATAAGTGTAGATATATGTGTATGTGTCAAACAAGATTGGATGAAATTACTTATGTAAAATTACACTTTAAATTCTCAACCAAGTATGCAACACAGAAATAAGTTTCAACTTTATCACTAAGTGTATACTTGTGATAATTGAACACCGTAATAATAACTTAAATCTATACTACCAAGATTTAAAGTGTTTCAGTATATGATTTACTAAGTTAATATTAAATTAATCTAAGTCTTTGTAGTTTATAACAATTTCAGGACAGATTCGTTAGTGTCACATTCGTATCTACGTTCGAACAAGACTGTCCAGTGTGTGCGTTCGTGTTGCGTTTGATAACGCGTTCGAAGGAAGTGTTCCAGAGAGTTCACGTTCGTGTTGCGTTCTAGAACGCGTTCGAACGGAATAATTCCAGAGAGTTCACGTTCGTATAGCGTCCGAGAACGCGTTCGAACGGAATGATTCCAGAGAGTTTGCGTTCGAGTTGCGTTTAGGACGCGTTCGAACGTTCTTAGGCAGAAGGCTTGCGTTCGAGTTGCGTTTGAAGACACGTTCGAACGTTCTTACGAATTTCTAAATTTTTGCCTTCGCGTGCGTCGGGCGTTCGAACGCCCTACGGGTTTTTCATGCACAGTTCGTATTTTTCCAGAAAACTTCTACCCTAGCATGCGAATTTACAGTCTAACAACACTAGAATGCAATAAGTTCTTAAGTTTGTTGTATATTTAGTGTCATTAAACGTCAAAACCACATGCTTCAAACAAATTAAACCAGATCAATACCAACCAAACTATCAAAAAACCCTAGAACATGAAATTACAGAAAACCTGGAAAAAAGTGTGTAATTTGATGGCGAATCCAAGTCGAGATCTCTTTGTCCTTAAGAACTTATTGGCCCCGTCACAGGTGCTTTACGGATTCAATTAGCCAATGTTCTCCCAGGATAACTTGGTTCCTTCTTGTTCAAGAAGCACTCCCTTAACAAGTATTCGAACTGAGAATCAATGGTGGAACTCTCTCCAAAACAAATAAACAAAACAAAATGTCTCCCTTCAATTCGGATTTTTCCTTGTCCCTTTGTAATGAATATAATGCCTCCTTTTATAAGGCATGTAAGGGTGCCAATAGGGCACCCTTTGGGTTGAGGTGCAACCCTCCAAAGGGTTGTACCCCTCACAAGCACACAATGCTACAAAATGACAAAATTACCCTTAATGAATATTTAGAAGAATTTCCAACAACTTTGAGAAAAGCAAACTCTTCAATTAGAAGTTCCATACATCAAAGACAATCAATCTAACTAATAAAAAGTTTCAACATAAACCTTTGCACACTCACAGAAGAAAATTGAATGCCATTTTCTATATTTAGAGAAGAGAACGAGGTCGTACAGCAAGAGAGTTTAAAGAATTAGCATTTCCAGCTAATGAGAAAGACATGTCATAGAAGGAGAACTCGTGAATTTACTGATAAATAGGTTACTATACAACCAAAAGTTGACTGTTTGGGAAGTGTCAGCCATGTCTGCGAACATTCAACACATCAACTTCCTTTCGGCTCTTTGAAAGGAAATGACGGAAGCGAGTTCAAACTAATTTCATTCTTTACAAGCAAGTCCACAACGATTGAGAATATAGATGCATCTGGCATCACATGTTTCTTCGCCATCTTGTGAAGAAGTTCAATGACTTTTGATGTCTCATTATTTCGGATGAAACCCTGCATTAGTGTATTAAAAATGACAAAATCGGGCGCCACACCCTTTGCTTCCATATCAAGAAATAAATCATTAGCCTTTTCCATTTGCCCATTATTACAAAGCCCGTGAATCATGATGTTATATGTTACAATATCTGGAATCGGGCCTTCATGAAGCAATCTATGAAAAAGTTCCCATGCAATTTTGAGTCTGCCAGATTTACATAATCCATCAAGGAGGCAGCTGTAGGCTTCAATATTAAGTTCACACTTGAGATTTCTCAAAGTATGAAATAGTCCAACTGCCTCTACAATATAACCATTCTTGCAGAGCCCGTCAACAAAAGTGGTATATGCATATGAACCAGCTACCACACCATTACGCTGCATCTCATCAAACAGTTTCAATGCATGCTCTACCTTACCTACCTGGAAAAGGCTAAGAAACAAGGTGTTATAAGTAACTACTGTTGGCCTAATTCCTTTAGAGAGCATTTTCCTATAAAGACTAATAGCTCCGGCTACTTCCTTATTCTTGCAGTACCCATTCATCAAAATGTTGTAACTAACAACATCATGTTTGCACCCCATATTCTCCATATAAACAAATAGTTCCCTTGCACGATCAATTCTACCCGTCAAACAAAACCCGTCCATTAATGTGTTGTAGATACAAACATCTGGAACAACGCCTCTCTGAATCATCAATTCTAACAACCTATTTGCTTCGTCCGTCTTTCCATTTTTGCAAAGCTCATCTATGACGACATTAAAAGTCACAGCATCAGGCTGCACACCTTGGTCCATCATCTCGATAAACAAACACTTGGCCTCATTCCAATCATCAGCATGACAAAAACCACGAATCAAAGAGGTATAAGTAACCACATCAGGGTTAATCTTCCTATCCTTCATTTGCTGAAACAGTTCCTTCGCCTTGTCCACAAACCCATCCTTAGAAAGACCATCAATAATACTAGTATAAGTAACAATGTCAGGCTCGCAAATATTGCAAAATTCATCATTCGTATTAGTCATTTCTTCAAATAACGTAAGAGCAACAAGAGAATGGCCAGTTCGACACATCCATGAATCAAAGTAGTATACGTAATCACATTAGGCTTACAACCAAAAGCATTTAGTTTCTTAAACAACCCGGAGGCCTCCATAATTCTACCATCCACACACAAACCTTTAATCAAAGAACTAAAAATCACAGTATTTGGAGCAAAATAACTCCTAATGATTCGTCCCAAAACGATAAAACCATCACGACCACTACCCATTTTGCAAAAGCAATTAATCAAGATACTGTAACCAATAAGATCTATAAACAAACCCACTGAATTCAGTCTCTTGTAAAGAAAAACAACAGCATCATATTGTTTATTTCTAACAAGAGCACTAAACAAAATATTAAAAGAAGACATAGGAGGATAAGGGTTCATTTTGATCATGTAATCAAAGAAGTAGAGCGCATCATTTCGAGTAACGTTACCCGATTTACATCTTTCTTTGAGAAATTTTTCGAGTGAGAACCGGTCTTTCACTGTCAGCAGCGAATCTTTGAGTTGGGTTGATGGAAATGCGGGGTCATTTTTGGAATTTGAAGTTGTGGGTTTTGGAGAGTGTGTGAATGAAGATGAGAGATTACATGTAAGAGCTGGTTTTGATTTTGAAGCAAAAGAAAATGAACGATTTGAGGATTTCAAAGCCATGGGAGTGTGTGTTTTTTGAGTTATTTGGTGGGTCGAAATTTGGGTAACGAAGGGGAAGGAAAGGTGAAGTGTACAAAGTCATTTGGGTATATAAATGATCATGAAGGTCAAGGATATCAAATATTAATCGGGTTTAATTATTTAAAAATGTTATTTTAATCACTTATATAACTTAAATATTAAATATATAAATTTTATTAATAAACATGAAATTTTTGAAAATATGCAAATTCTATAAAAATGTGTGTTATTGTGGCATGATAATTTAATTATATAGTTTAAGACTTACATAATCTGAAATTTTTAAATGAAATCCAATAATTTTTAACCAAAATTTCACGAGATAACATTATCATAAAATACATATTTATTTTTAATTTTTAGTTTAGTAGAAGATTAATAATCACGCTAATAAAGTAGTACCAATAAAACCTTGCGAGAGGAATTGGAATTGCATTGGAGTCCAGTTATCGGTCTTAAATTAACAAAATACGTTAATTTCCCCATGGATTCTATAGTTAAAAAAATTCTAGATAATTTAGCTCGTCTTTTTAAACATTTCAAACAATCTACAATATTTTTATTTTTAAATCCGATTATTTATAATATTATTATATAAATGTTTTTCCCATTTTAAGATGTTTAAAATACTAACCGAAAATTTGATCAACTTAAATTATTTTCCAATTGATTCAACGAGATGGATATGACTCAGGGGTGAACATAATTTCGGGTCAAACTGCGAACCGCATCGAACCGCACCGCACCGAACCGAACTGCGCGGTTTGAAAAAATATTAAAAATGATTTTGAACCGCACCGAATCGAACCGCAAATTTCGGGTCGGTGTGCGGTTTTGACCCATGTCAAACCGCGAACCGCCCAAACCGCATATTTTGACTCGAACCGCGACCCGAACTGCCTAAACTGCCGACCCGCGTACAAATTAAATATTATTTTATATTTTTCTTCTTCTTTAACTATGAAAATTAATATATTTAATGATCATATAACAATATGTAATGAATAAATGAAAAATATGTAATTTTTTCTTCAATTATAATGTGAAAACACACAAAATTTTCTTAAAAAATTTATAATCCAAACCGCCGACCCGAACCGCCCAAACCACTAAACCGCCAACCCGAACCGCCGCGGTTTTCCTTATCAAATTTGCGGTTTCGTTTTCTAATTTCCCAAACCGCCAACCCGCGTGGTTTGAAGTAAAAAATGAAAAAACCGCCCCGAACCGCACCGCGAACACCCCTAGATATGAGTATTGACATCACTGTACGCCCGTTGTCACCCCTAATAGTACCACATCATCCATGCTACAACCTAATAATGTCTAACCACGAGTGCTAAAATAATAAAAAAAAAAACTAAATAAGTAGCGGTTATATATAATTCAACTCTATATATTATATACTTATTAATTGATTGTACCATATAACTTTACAACAATTGTAAATTACTTGAACTTAAGGAAAATATTTATTTATACACTTATCTTTTTATGGGTGTAAAAAGTAATCAAATATATGTTTGGAATTATGGTGGATTCTATTTTACTCTCTTGTACATAATGTTTAGTGTTACATGCTCATATTTTAAGTTTGGCCAAGACCATTAGCGGCTCTATAGCCTCTAGTTATGTGTGTAAAATTAGCATTTGTATTATTTTTTATTTTTTATTTAAAAGGGTGTGCGCATTATAATTATTTCCTCTCGTAATATCTTTAAAATTGTTGTAAATTCTCCAAATATATATATAGTATGGTTGTAGCCTTGTAGAAGGTTCATATCCCTTAAGTAGTGCCTTATGAGAAATGCATAAACATGTAGGGACATGTCCGCTAATGGAATGGTGCATCTTTAGACCTTTTTAAGCCTTAGGAAATGATATAACATTTGGGAGGGTTATACCATAAACCAAATGGTGCCCTCAATGACACCCTTCCATGCCTATATAAAGAAAGATTTTTGGATTCATTTATCTATCCAGAAAATCATAAGTTTCATCCATTGTCTTAGAGAGTCATTTAAGGAAAAGAGAGTTTTCACCATTTATCATTGTTCAAGATCTTGTGAAAGGAGTACCCCTTTTACAAGAAGTGTCCAAGTAATCCTGGGAGAACGTTAGCCACAAAACTATCTGTAGAGCACCAAGGCGGGGCTAATAAGTTCTTAAGGACAAAAGCAACTCGATTTGGATTTCAGTTTCGTCATCATTTTCAGGTTTTTCTATGTTTATTGTTTATGTTCAATTTGACATGTTAGTGTACAATTAATGTTACGTTCTGGTTTGGAATAATTTGATTGAATGTAGTATGTTAAATTTATTTAATGACACATATTTACCAACAAAAATCTCATTAAGGATTACTTGTACACTTTAGAAATGACTTGATCATCAGTACAATAGGGACGTAGATGTATATTATTTCACATTAAGTAAGTTTCATGTATGGTTATCTCGTTTTACTTTTTAGCTGCCTTTATATTATTGTGATGCTCATTTGCTCTATTTTTTCTTACAATGTGATTGGAATAATGGGAATGTTATATCAATGCTTATTATTATTATTATTATTTAGAATCGTTAGAAACCCCGTCGCCAAATCACTCATCCGGGCTTAAGCGGAGCAGAGAACAGTTAAAACCTCAGACTGTCTCAGATTATTACAAGAAATATACTTTCAGGATTCGAACTCAAGATCTCAAGATGAGATCCTGAACCCTAGTAAATCAAGCAGTAACAATTACATTGCAATTAAACGTAGAGACATAACCTCATAATTAAGTACACACTAACTCATCTCATTAGCAATAATTTTATTTAAGTTGCTAAAAGTACCATGTAATCATGAACAAAAATAGTCTCCAAAAGCAGGGCAATAAAGCATTAACAACACATTCGACATTACAAGTTATATCAAATTTCTACACCAATCTTATGATATTCTCATTGTCTATACTTTTGGTGCAAACAATTTAGTAGACGTAGCCCTTGACGAACATTCCTTGCTTGGCCTCTTCTGACTCTCCCTCACCGGTGTACTTGCCAAGCTGAGCAAGTGAGTTGGCTTTGGCACGGACGAGCAGAACCTCCTGAGCCTCTTTGACACTCTCCAGCCTGCCGCCCCATGTCTTCAGGCAGGTGTTTTGGAGAGCTCTGGCATAAGAAAACGACACGTGCCACGGGTTGGGACCTTGGTTCATGGCGTTCAAGTTGAGGGTTGCCTCAACCTCAGATTGCCCACCGGACAAGAACTGCAAAATTTTCGATACATTTTAATGCATTAATTAGTTGATGATTTTGCAAAAAACTGAAGGTTTTGGTTTATGAAACTTGCCATGATTCCGGGGACAGCTGGGGGGATTCTCCTGTGGAGGAGCTTGAGGGTGTAGTCAGCAACCTGTTGAGGCGTGGCCCTGTCCTTGCATTCAGCACCAGGAGTAACCATGCTAGGCTTCAGCAGAATACCCTCAAACAGAACATTGTTCTCAGCCAAGTAGAAGAAAACCTCGGCCCAAACCTTCTGAGCTACTTCGAATGTCCTGTCAATTCCATGTTCACCATCAAGCAAGATTTCTGGCTCCACGATTGGGACCAATCCGTTATCCTACAAGATCCCAAGTAACATAAATTTTGAACTGATCAGAATCACACACTTAAAAACACTTGGCAGTAAACTAGTTTTGCAGTTGAATTAACTATCTTACTTGAGCAATGGCAGCGTATCGGGCGAGACCCCAGGCTGCTTCCTTGACTGCCAAGGCAGATGGGCCATTGGGAATGCTCACAACAGTACGCCTAATCAATCAAATAGAATCAATGTTAGAATGCTACATCTGACAACAAATAAAAACATAAGTTTTCTAAAATTACAGTAAGTAGATCTATATACCATTTGGCGAAACGAGCTCCCTGTTGGTAGTAAGCAGCAGTACGAGAAGCAAGGCCATCAAGACCCTGGCACCATGACTCATCATTCGAACCAGCAAGTGGCACCAAACCCTGTTGTTTTAATAAATCCAAAAAACATGTTAGTTTCTAAGTACAATAACAATACTTAAAAACTTAAATTAATTACCTTGTCGACTTTGATACCGGGGACAATGTTTTGTTCAACAAGCACATCAACCATCTTCTTGCCTTCAGTGGTGGATTGATAAAGAGTCTCCTCAAAGAGGATGGCACCAGATACGTACTGGCCAAGACCAGGGGCTGAGACAAGGAGGGTTCGGTATGCCTGGCGGTTAGCCTCAGTGTTCTCTAGCCCAATTGAGGCAAGACGCTTTCCACAGGTTGCATTAGACTCATCCATGGCCAAAATTCCACGCCCTGGGGATGCAATTGTTTTCTACACCCCGAGAAATCAATGAACATAATCACTTACTGTTTCGTGTAAAGCTAAAACTATATCGTTGCCAAACCAAATGTTCTATTTTGTAAACCATACGTTACATCATGGCACAACTTGTACTCTATACTCAAAGATACTGAAAAATATTACTTCTACGAATGAATTGACAGTTTATTGTTTCCTATTTTACTGGTATTTTGACTAGCGGAAAAATCTACAATACAATGGAGATATCATATCATCCGTGTAACAATCCAATAATTAATCGTCACGTGTGCTATAATATTAAAAAACAACAAAAACGATGGATATTAAATTATACATGTCATTTACTAATTTGTTGGTGATATTATGTCACTCGTGCCTCCGTTGGACGCTTTTACAATATTTTGTGTCACTAGCAACTTTGACTATATTTCAAGAAAGCGTCCAGGCTAAAGGCAGGCTAGGTGGCAAAAGGGAAAGCTACCTTTTGCTATGCAATAACTCTTTAAATTCCTCATCAATCATCATGAAACTTCGAGTACTTAATTTTAAGGTACATCATATATATTCATGGGTTCTAGTATAAATTCAACGTTACAAAATTAACAAAAATTCTTGCATAGTTTTAACAGTTGTCCTATATTTGTTCTAGTATTTATATATGAATAAAAAGGATGATAAATGATGATTAAAACTAATTATAAAGTCATTTTAACAAATAATAAATATATTTTATGCAGGCTGGCCTTGACATAAGCCGGCACTTATGCCCTCAATTTTTTGTAGTAACTAACAACTCCAAATTTTTTTATATAATAATATTGTTATGGTGAGTGAAAATGGTATTGGATTTCGAAAATATCAAGACTGGCCCTGAATTTATGATTAATATTTGTCGCTACCTTTTATTCGTTTATCATTTTTCTATTTTATCACAAGGCAATTTATACGAAGGCATGCATGTAAAATGAAGTAAAAACATGAAACATACAGCAGTCTTGACAAGCTCATCAGCATAGGAACCAGCACAGATGGTGAGGGCAGAGGGTCCATTGGGGATGCTGCGGACGCAGACAGCTGATTGGCGGATGGCCTGGCCCTTAACCCACTCAGACTTTTCAAGAATAGGGGAGGATTTGAGCAAAGAAGCTGAGGCTGAGGCCATTTTTACTTCTTCTTCTTCTTCTTTTGGGTTCTGAGCTTGAGAGTCCTTGGCTTCTACTACTTATAATCTTATCTTCAGTATCTTCTTCTTCTGCCTCTTTACCACACATGCATCATAGGATGTCTAATTTGAGGCTGTCATGAATCAACCAATGAGATTTTGCCATGTGGGTGATAAATTTTTTCTTTTGGCAGCATGCATGCCTTGTTGAAATGGATGGTTTCATACATTCATAATCATACCCGCCTTGTGAAAAATAAAAATTATGGGCTAAATTTTTTGAGTTTTCTCGCAGGTAAGGGTGGCAAAAAATTTGGATTTTCGAATGGGAATTTGAGATTTTATATTGCTTAATACGAGATTCACAATAATGTTTGGTCTTGAATAAAAAATTTCTATGAGAATTATCCTAAATAAAAAAAATTAAGTTCGAGACGAAAAATTATCTCGATTCCCGATTTTTTTGTCTTGATCAATTAGAATTCCATACGACTTTTCGTGCCGAATTCATAATCGAGACGAGGTCAAAATTAACAAATTCCGACCCATCTCGACCAATTGCAATCTCTAGTTGCGAAATTCTTTTGGAAAGTAAGTATGAGGTTCTAATGTAATATAACCCTTTGTTCATTGTTTCTGACTTCATTTTGATTAATGGCCATGGTTTAATCACAGGATTTGATGAGCTTGTTTTTGGTAGAAATTTTGACACAGCAGCAGTTCCATGTGGTGGCTGGGGATTTTCCATCCACTTAAGCTACAATCTGGACAAATCATCAAGTGGGTCAATTTCAAAATCACACAGCAACTAGCATTGATGTGTGGTTTAGATGCCTCTGTATTCTCTAACCAGTAATTCACTTTGTTTGTTCAGCTGACTCCAAGAAAAAAAGTATAGTCTCTTGCAAATATCAATGGACAGGCTTGTATTGCATCATGGAGATGTCAATATACTCTTCAAAACTGTAGTAGTAGACTAGTAGTACACGGTTAAAGGCATCTTAGGGTTGAGCCACTCCTTAGAGAAATGAATGAATTCCAATGATTTAGGCAAATTCAAAGAAGGTTTTGTCATACTGTCATTGACAAATATTGCTCGAGGTTAATAAAGTGGCGGAGCTATATAGAGACGTTCATGGGATTGTCGTCCTTGATTTACTTGAAATTTTATTAAATGAATGAAAATAAGATTTATTAATGAGATAATTTTGATTTGTTCTCATAAAAATCAAGAGTTTAAATCAAATTTTACCTCAACTGAATAAAATTTTGACTACGCTACTAGCCTAATACATCTCATGTTAGACAAGTGCTAGAAGCAAAGTCTAGTCCCAAGGGAGTGGCTTGATGGTGTAGGGATCGGAATTTCACATTGAGGTCATGAGTTTAAATCTAGAGGATGCGTTTCTTGTAAGAGCCTGAGACAGCCGAAGGTTTTACCTATTCGACTTAAGCCCGTAAGGGGTGGTTTGGCGGTGAGATTTCAAACTATTTCAAAAAAAAAAAAAAAAAAGAAGCAAAGTCTAAAAACATAATAATTTGAGATATAACTATTCGTTTTGACTATTAATTAGGGTTGACATTGAGTTGTCTTGAAATTTAAGGTTTAAGACAAATTTTTAAAATAAAATATAATTATTAATTAACTGCTGGTGTCGACTCTTTCCTATTGAGCAAATTGCACCTTTCGGTGTTGAAAGTCAGCACCGAAATGTGTGATAGAAAAATAAAAACATAATAAATTTTGGGTGGGTCCCACAAGCTTAAAAAGAAATAATATAAAAATTGAATTCACTATTTGCACAATGAATCTCATGTCTATAAATAGATGTTTTATTTCATTATTTTCTCCATCTCATTCTCAACCAAATCTTTTGTATTCTAAGAGAGAAAATATAATTTTTTTCTTATACACTACAAGAAAACTGTAAAATAGCGACGGATATTAACGACAAAATAATCCATTTTAAACATTAGAAACGGAATAGCGACAGAATTGAAATGGATTAGGACTTTAGCTACGAAATTTAACGATGGGATAAAATTCCGTAACAAATAATGACGGTAATAAAATCACGGGAAATATGCGACAGAATAGCTACGGATTTGCGATGGAATTAGAGACGGAATAAACTTTTGTCGCTATATAGCGACATAATTACTAATCCGTCTCTAAAATAGCGACATAATTATTAATCCGTAGCTAAATAGCAACATAATTATGAATTCGTCTCTATTTAGAGACGGGCTAGTAATTCTGTCGCTATATTTAGATACGGATTTTAAATCTGTCTCTATAATTAGAGACAGAATTTCAAATCCGTCGCTATTTTAGAGACAGATTAGTAATTATGTCGCTATATAGCGACATATTTATAATTTCGTCGCTATTTAGCGATAAATTAATAATTCCATCGCTATTTTAGAGACAGGTTAGTAATTTCGTCGCTATAATTAGAGACATAATTTCAAATCCGTCGCTATAGTTAGAGATGAAATTTCAAATCTGTCTCTATAGTTAGAGACGGAATTTCAAATCTGTCTCTATTTATAGAGACGAAATTAGAATGCCGTCTCTAAATAGCGACAGATTCATAATTCCGTCGCTAAATGTGCTTAAATAAAAAAGTTTTCCCTTTCTTTTTTCCCACTCTCTCCAAATACGCCTCTCTCAAATCCCTAATTCTCTCTCACTCTCACTCCCTTTCAATTCGTTTTCCCTAAATCTCACGGTCCCTAATTAACTCCCGGTCTCGGTCTCAGTCTACTTCTCTTTGTGCTTGCCGCAACTGCGACCATCAGGCTACTTCTCTTTCTTTCTCTATTATTTATTTACTGTTTGATTTTGAGTTGTACCCATTAGCATTATAAAACCCTAATTTATTTACTTGTATTGTTGCTAATTTTTGCTAAAATTTTGCACATTATTAACTGTAAGCGGTCTAAAGTTATTTCTGGTGTAGTTTGTTTACTGCTATGATCTTCCAATTTTGTGCAGGAGATTGCTGACAACAACTGTGTCTATAGAAATGAGGTACATCACTCTGTCGGAGAGCGCACTCAAGTTTTGCAGGATGTGGCTGCGGATCCAACTCTTCCTCGAATTAAAGTTGTTCGTTGTGTGAGATGCCAACATGGGGAAGCCGTTTTTTTCTAGGTCGAATTCTTATTTCATTGATTTTATTGTTTTTGTTGTTATCGATGGTTGATTTAACTGACTGGGGAATTCCTTATGGTTCACAAGTTTTTCCATTTTTTTTGTCCTGTTAGATTAATACTTGTGCTCCATTAATCTTTTATGTCTATTTCTTTGATATATTTTTTTTTTGAGGTTGCCGGATATAATTTATTGAAACATGGAGTTTTCTTGCTCTTGACTTGACCCCCTATATGCATTATATATTGTGGGGTTCTATATTTTGCTCTCATTCTATCTTTTGCTCTCGTTTTTACTCTCTCAACTAAGGCAAGTTCTGTCACTCTTGGCCGGAGAGGGGGTTGTTTGCCCTTGATCATTTAAGAAGGAAACAATAGCTACTTTAGCACTTCCGCATAGGCCTCATTTGTAAACATTCATTCTAACTATACCTAATTTTCATAGGCCTCATTTTTTTTTATGTTGTACTGTTTTAAACATTATAACGTTTATATAATAAAATTTTTATTTTACTATTTGTTGTGTTATTTTATAATTTTACTAATATTAATAATATTGCTTAAAATAAAATTAATTTCTTATAAAAATTAAAAAATAACAATTTTATAAAAAAAGAAATTTTTAAGGAAATTAGAAACGGAAAATGGAACGGATTAGAAGACGGACTTTCCGTTTCTAAATAGAAATGGAAAAATCTGTCTCTTATTACGTTTCTAATTAGCGACATAATTAGAGACGGAAATTATGTCTCTAAATAGAAACAAAATTTTCGCCGCTAATTAGAGACGGAAAATTCTGTCGCTAACGCTACATATCATGTTGCGACAGATTTTTCCGTCTCTACTTCACAGTTTTCTTGTAGTGTTAAAAGAGTATGAGATTGTTCACTCCTTATGTTTAGAGAGAGGTTGTAAAATTCTTTCCATTATAGTAAATCTTTCTACATTTGCCCGTGGATGTTTCCCTCACATTGAGGATTTTACAACTTGACAAATATGTGTCTCATTCTTTTATTTTATTGTTAAGATTTACGGTAGGCCAAGCCTCCTAATTATTATTTTATTATTATATGGTAGGCAATGCCTCCTGAACTAATAATTATTCTCAATTTCACTTTACTTGCATGCCAGCTTCAGTCCACGATCTCCTAACATTGGTATCATCGCTTCAGGTTCATGGTTACTGTTCACGGAGACTATTCACATTTACGGTATAATAATATTTATATATACAACACTATTTACGTATACGATACTACTCATGTATTGAGTACTATTCACATATACAATACTATTCATGTATACGGTACTATTCATGATGAAATAGTAAAAAGCCGGTTCAAGTGAGAAGCTGATCGCCATCAGAAACATGACAGGAAAGTTCGAAATTGAGAAGTTCAAATGGAGTAACTTTTCCATATGGAAACATAAAATAAAAGCAATCTTGAGAAAAGACAATTGCTTGGTGGTAATTGGAAAGAGATATGATGGAATGAATGATGAAAAATGAAAGGATATGGATGACAATACTATAGGCAAAACTTGCATCTAGCCTTAGCAGATTCTGTGTTATCCAGTGTTGCAGAAAAGAGGATTGCAAAAGAGATTTAGGATGCACTTATCAAATTATACCAGGTCAAGTCACTACACAACAATAGTCAAATTACACTATTCGAATGAGTGAGTCCACATTCATGACGGATCACATCAACAACTTGAATACTATATTTTCCCAACTCACTGTGTTAGATTATATTATATCAACAAATGAACGTGCAAAGATTTTACTTCAAAGTCTACCTGATTCATATGATCAACTTATCATCAACTTGACAAGTAATGTTGTCATTGGTAATCTAGTCTTTGACGAAGTTGCAGCTGATGCTCTGGAAGAAGAGTCTAGGCGCAAAAATAAGGAAGATAAATCATCTAGTTTGCAACAAGTATAAGCATTGGAGATGACAAGAGGGAGATCAACGGAATGTGGTTCAAGTTGATTAAGGAAAGCATGAACATAAGCCCAAAATTTGGTCATGCATCGCGACGCAGAGAGCCCCGCGTCGCGATGCGATCTGGGAATTTTTCCAGAAATGCTTCTGGTTTGGTTCGCGTCGCGACGCGACGCTCAAGGCAAAAGTTTGGGTACACCTCTGGATGATGCGCGTCGCGACGCGCCCTGACCTGCGCCGCGACGTGAGGTCAAAAAATTCCTCAAATTATTTTCAAAACCATCTCAGTTTCACCCGAACACGTTAGAGGCTACCCTATAAGTCCTGTATCAACTCGTATGAATATATTACATCATGATGTGTGTACGATACCCTCAAAGTGAAAACGCTTACTTGAATAAGCAAATTTTAGTCTGATTCCGAAGTGCGTTTGTAATCTAGTTTATCCAATGTAGATCATCGCAGGAACCACAAGTTCCACCAGCAAAGTGAAGAAAGACCAGCGGAACTCCAAAACAGTGAGTGGACCTCTTTTCTCAAGACTGATTTTATTTAACAATTTTGATATCAGACTTACTTTTGAGCATGTATGGCGTTAGCCATAACTTTATTACAGTTATTTTCCAGATAATGATGATTTATAAAGGAAATGTTTTTCAAAATATGAGTTTTATGGTTTTTCGAGGCATGAGGGAAAAAACTCACCTCAGTATGTAACTTGTACAGAGATGGAATTGATAGACAGCATATGTGCACATGTAAAGGACTTGGGGGACGGTGATACGTAACGTCCACAGATCCTAGTTCAGGTTTAGGGATGACAAATGACCCTAGATCCTAGTTTCAGACTTGGAGGGTAGCATAGATCTGTACCCCAAGTTATAGTTCAATGGCTTGGGGGAAGACGATACGTAATACCCCGAAACCACTAGTTTCATGGACATGAGTGGCATGCTTTGGGGGACGGCGATACGTAATGCCCCAAAGTCATGGTTTTACATTCCTGGTTCTAGTTAGGCGTATGGGGGGACGACGATACATAACGCCCACATAGAACAAGTTTTTTAGATACAAACCAGTTTTCAGATATCAGATTTTCAGAAAAAGAGTTTCCAGATATCAAATTTCCAGAAAACAGTTTTCAGAGATCAGATTTTAGAAACGATTTTCAGAAAGCAGATTTCATAGAAATAAGCTTTATATAAGAGATTTCAGACAAGGTTTTCAGAAAAAAGAGTTTTTATATAAAGTTATTTCTGAAATGTGATTTCATAACTAAGTATTTTTATATCAGTATTTCAATTTTTCGTCCACTCACTTAGATCGTACATCGATCTAACCCCCACTCCAATTTTCTGTTGTTGTAGGTATTCTCGAAGGACGAGCTCGGGAGGACGGATACTGATGCAGCCACTAGGATATGGAGTCCACCAGTTCAAGTCAGGAAAAGAGTGAGAGTCCAGTCAGAGTCAAATAAAAATCATGTATTAATATTTGGGTTATGTGTAGTCATTGAGTAAACATGTGTCTTTATGTATACAGTTATGAGAGTTGAGTTTGCATGTTAAGTTGTTAAGTTTGGGCCACGGTCCCATACATACGATATATATATAATTAGAGAAAAGAGTATTAGTAATTAAATAGCAGTTATCAGAGTCAGAGGCTTATGTGGTTAGTACGGTCTATCCCCTACCGCTAATATCCCCCGAATTGGGGATATTACAAAGATGATATCAGAGCATGGTCTAGGGAGTTAGTGACTACAGTAGGCAGAGTGTTGGGGTCTGGTATACGCAGTATGTCTGGGATACTCGTATACGAGACACTACCTCTGTTGGGAAGCGGCCGCTAACATCACCCAAGATCCATTTGTTTTGATTATTCTACAAGCCTAGGCATGTTACTATATATTCTAAACATAAAAACTCATAAAACATGCAAAGAACATAAACCTAAACATGTAACTGTCATAAGAACTCTAATTAAAATAAAGAAAGAAAAAGACTTACTTGAACCGAAGACTCCTCCAGTCCACCCTCCAATATACAAGCTTTTCTCGAACTCAGCAAGCTCTTCCACGTTCCAAAGAGCCACCCAAGTGTGTGGCCTCCAAATGTGCGCACACCAAATCCAAAACTCAACGGCAAGACTACGCCTTGAGTGCACGGGTATTTTGCCCTTGGTGCTAGCCTAGGAAAATACCTCAAAACTTTTAACTCGAGGTTCATCTAGTCAATTAGACTTAAGGATCCTCAAAATCAGTGGCTTACTCTTAAAATTTAGACTTGCTCACTTATATAAACCCAAGATAAGAAAGGTTTGGTGTAAAAATTTGTAAAGAATTTCTTTGGGTTTATATAGGTGCTCCAAAGACAACAAAATTAATTAAGAATCTGATGTGGGATAAATGCTAATTTAATCTTAGCCATTGGATCTTAATTTAGTGGTTTAATGAGATAATAAAACCATAATAAGAGTTTGGGCCGAATTGGAATTCAAAACAAATAACAAAAAAAATTACTATTCATATTTATTTAATTATTTATTTATTCCAATTCCCAAAGTGCCCCTATCGTCATTCACCAATCCCTAAGCCACTATGGAACCTCATAAATGATCTGTTCAATAATTAAACACATTGAACCATTTATGAACAATTCTTACAGCAATCATAAATGTTGTTAAATTTGTACTATGCATTGTTAAACATTGATTTCGACTTTATTGTGTGTGACCTTTTGGGTTCCCCTCAAGTTGGATATAAAATGAATCGTGATAATTTAATCAAACATAAATTATCCTCCGATCAGATCGTCGTTCGATTTCAATGACCAAGGTTGACATCTAGCAACATACCAAAGCCCCCAAATGAGAAGGAAATATATATATATATACCCATTTTGTATGAAATTTACATATGATACGATCACTCGCCTTACTGTATCCCCACCGTTTGACCTAGGGTATGGAAAATGTCCACCCATATAGTCAAATGTATGATGTTGATAGTGTCATGAATCGTGCTAACCCAAGAATCTCACATGATTCTTCCGCTGCGGCCATAGTCTCAAGCACTGATCACACATATCAACCTGCGAACTAGAATACTACTCTTATAAGAAAATATTATCCGAGAGAGTGATGATTCTCTGTTGTATCTTTACAAACTTCATGTGTTTCAACAAATGACCCAATCATACCCTTATGACCAGATCTTTTGAACCGGGGAAGGAGAATGTCAAAGTTATTTGATCCACACATAAGATTGTAAATACCTCAAGTCTAAGGACTAGTCATACAATGGATACATGAAAGTTCTCACAGACACATGGGATAAACACTCAATGTGAAAACTTTCGGCGGTCAGTTCGATGGACACGAGCAACTCATGCATCCATGTGATACACCAAGCGGACGGATCTCCGCTAGTAGCCTATGAGATCGGCCACCCCACTTAAGGGCAAATCATATCATCATGTTAGTATCTCCGCTTTGTGAACGCCCAGATTATTCACAAAACTATGACTAGGAATGTTTAAGAGTAATGATTCTCATAAGGCGTGGAAGTCATCATCTTATTACTCCAAGGGCTTTATTACAGTGTTTGATGATTCATATAAGTTATGTAAGACACGTATAATAAAGATTGACATTTTATTAATTAATGAAAATATTACAAATACATGTACATATAGCTCATCCACAAGTTGGGTATAGGGCATATCCCTAACAACCTCTCCAGTATCCGATCCTCGAGTACGTTCTCAAGTTCCACAGACAGGTTAGCAAGCTTTTCTAGATCATTCGAATAGTATTCCTTACGAGAACAATTATACTCTAGATCTAAGTTAGGAATCTTCTTGAAGTTATTCAGCCTATTACCAGAAGTACAAACAATGCTATGAAATCAAATAGTAAAAATATAAGAAAAGTTACCCAAGGGAATGGGATAAGAAAACTATAAGAAAGCAAGAAAGAATGTATAGATGTTTAGACAGCCAGAGACAAAGAAAGATAAAGAGACAGAAAGAGATAGTAAGTTCCAAGAGTACCCACCCAGAAAAATAGAAAAAGAAAGAAAAAGTTAGAAAGAGAAGTAAAATATAGAATGTAGATATCTAAGCAATCAGAAGCAAATAGAGATAGAGGTACAAAAACAGATAGATAAGAAAATGCCAAAACCTATAGTAGTAAGAATCACAGACACAGAGTTAGATAATAAAAGATAATACCAGAACTTGTAGTAAATGACCGGCGTAATCACACGTGTATAACGCAAGCACACGTATCGTTCAAGTAGTATAAGATTCAATAAACAAACTGAAGTATTACCCATAATATAATTAAATCAATTATTAAGCTTGTTAATATTGTGTTTCATCACTTCCCTAGAATAAAAATAAAATGATGGGGTTAGAGGATCCGCTTTTAGAAATCTCACTTTATTATAATATGGAAATTGTCAGTGTTACCCAATTAAGTTGAACCAGCCATAAATGCAGTGTTATTATTTATCCATAAACCAGCCATATAGGCGGTAATCATCTGTCACCTAAAGACCGACCTATAAGTGGTGTCACTTTATGTTACATAAATAAAACCAGCCATTAAGGCGGTATCAACTTTTAATCCATATTATTAAATTACAATTTTCATATTAAAAATTAAGTGAGATTAATCTATATTTAATATTTCTAATTTAGAAATCTCTCTTATTATAATATATAAATTTACGTGATAATTACCTACCGACCATATAGGCGGTATCCAATTAAATCAGGTTTTTAAGATAATTTATATATTATAATTGAGGGAGATTAATCTAAATTATAAAAGTAAAAAGCTTCACCATACCCCAGCAGTAAATTAACTACTGAACATAAAAGAAATAAAAAGTAAATAATTAAAAATAATTACTGAAAGTAAAAGTGCATAATTAAAAGTGCTGAAAATAAATAAATAAATAAAAATACTTAATTTAAATTACAAAAACTTAAACAAACAAGATACAATCCTTAGTCCCTTATTAGGAACTATAGGAAGGTATGATTTTTGAAATGAAACGAGCTCAATTTATAGGAAAGTCTTGGTCCCACGCGTTGCGACGCACAAAACCTTGCGCGTCGCGACGCGCCGTTGATTTGCGCCACGTGGCACGGCTTTTACGGAGATGAGGACACGTGTCACGATTTCGTCGGCAGTCGGATTATTAGTGTCGGTAGCATGAAATGATGACACATGTCCAACGCACGTTAGCATGATTCGCTGTGATGTTGACACGTGGCATGCGTATTTTAGCAAACGACGCGTGTCGATGATGATTATCGGCATCATGTGATGGTGACACATGTCCAGCATATTTTAGCAAAAACGCATGAAAGTAGATTTCTCCGATTTTGACATGTGTCCATCGCACGTTAGAGGTCGCGACGCAGAGGTGTTGCGCGTCGCGACGCGCAAATTACAATTTTGCCCTTTTGTCCGTTTTTCGCTGTTTTGGCCCTGATTTGATTCCAGTGAGTCCTGAAACTTTATTATCTACAAAATACCCAAACACATCAAAATATTCACAAAACCCAAGAAATTATACACAATATTAAGTCAAAGGAATGTGAAATAGTGATATATTTACCATTCATCACACCCCACAAACCTAACATTTTGCTAGTCCTCAAGCAAAAAAACAAAATAAAATAACATAAACATCTTTAAAATAAAATTAAACTAAGCCACTTTCGTGGGATCACGGTTGCATTTAGCGTATGCAACAAGCCTTTAAACCCCTAGGTGTCCCTAGTGGACGAGTTGTAGTCTTGTGAGGGCTTACAGTAACGATACCCACAAACGTCAATATAAAACTAATGCATACAAAAGCAAAAAGACAAGAGAAAAGAGAATAAATAAGTTAGTGACTAAACATGTGAAACTCCTTATCCAAGTTAGTAGTTGTTTTCTTTCTTTCTAAATACCGAATAAGTAAATTCTCTGATTATTTTTATCATTCTCTATATACACAGCCAACAAAGTATTAATCAACTCTTTGTGCCCATAATATTCTCAAGTGTAGTTGAAAAGAGGGTAATATTTTTGTCCTAAAGTTCTATCAGAATTCACACCTTTTTTTAGCACTGGAATATTTTTCTGATTTTTCCTTCTTTTTTTTGCATAAAATAAAGAAAGCAACATCTTCAATCCATGTAACGAGCTTTGGGCAAGTACTCCCAAGCCAGTTGGTTTTAGGGCACTATGTGTTAAGACACCCTTACAGACTTAATTACTCAGATTTCAAATGTCTCTTTTTATTTTTACAACATCTTTGATCCATGTAGCGAGCTTTGGGTCAGTGACTCCCAAACCAGTTGGTTTTAAGGAACTAGGTGTTAAAATACCCCTACAGACTTAATTACTCGGATCTAAGATGTTTATTTATATACAATTTTTTATTCCATCGTTTTTTTTAGATGCTTACACCAATTAAACTAGAGCACTGAATATTACAAACTTTTTAATTACATCTCATGTCCGTATGTTGCCATGCATATTGATAATACCTGTCAACTGAGCATATGAAGATCCATTTTAGTCAGTTTTATGGAGAATTCACAAATAAATAATTCAAAATGAAATAAACAAAAATTAACTTGTTACGAAATAGGTTGAGATACGTCTCAGGAGTGGAAATTCCTTACACAACTATATCACACCAATTTCACCTGATTAATCAAATTAAAAACACAAAAACAAAAAATATTTTTTATTTTTAATTAATTTGAATTTTTTGAAATTTTTAACTAAAAATCAAATAAAAACAACACAATGAAAACAAGATACTATTCAACTATTCTCTCCCCCAAACCTAAATGAGACATTGTCCCCAATGTCTTAAAAAGTAGAAGAATAGTTTAGAAGATAATACTTGGTTAGCTGAAATTCTACATCTAAAATGAAAACTACAGGTTAAGATCTAGATTTATCCGACGTTTTTTACCACGATCATTATCAGATCAGATTATCTTGGAAAGGATATGGTCAATTTGTGGTTCAAAGGCTAAGAGTTGGTCAATTAAATCTTAGGCAGTTCTGGCAGTGAAGAAGAGATCTTTTACAGGTTTTGACACGAACCCATTTCTCCGGGCATCATCAAGAAACACACAAAGAAAATCATAAAATCCATCAGCATTAAACAGTCCAATCGATTTCTAGTGTATGTTCAAGTTTGCCCAAGATAATACTGTAAAACTTTCCTCCATCGTACCCAAGCCACCTGACCGGCGTAATCACACGCGTATAACGCAAGCGCACGTATCGTTCAAGTAGTATAAAAAGTATCGATCCCACGAGGACTTAAAACATTTTGTTATCAATTTATGAAGTTAAATGTTTACAAGTATCTAATAGATTGATTGTTTGATTGGGTGGTGACTTTAAAATTAAAACAAGTAAATAATTTACTTGAAAGTAGATTGAAGAAAATTCAAATTTATAAAACTATACAGGGTTGTGAATCATTATAATATCTTTTTAAAAGATGAAGTGGTTATTTTATGTTTGTGTAATATATTGGTTCATTAACCTAGAACACGAAATTATGTAAAAGCCTTTTCCGATGGTCAAATACAAATACACAGTATAACCCAATTAATCATATTCATATGTTAACCGAGTTATCTTAATTCATTAAGATTAAGTTCCAATTATGGCTACCCCCGCCCGACAGGTATATTCCTATCATGTAAGGAAAACTATTAAAGGGTTATCTATCCTCAAGGAAGATCGTGGGCTATTGAGTCTAAGGTGTTTACCCTAAAATCTATTTTCCATGTTAATTTTAAGTTTACAAGTTCAATTTTATTAATGGCCAGTTAATAAAAAACATTAGGATTAAGGCTCAATAAATAAACCTTTATATTACCCAAACTGTAATTTAACCCCTTATAAACCGGTGATATTGGATTTCATCACAACCCCAGATAACTGGCTTAGTTACGACACATATTTACAGGTAGTAAAAACTTAAATAAAAGAAAAGACATAAAATAAATGTTGGAAATTAAATTACTGGAAAGTAAATGTTGGAAATTAATTACTGGAAAGTAAATTACTGGAAAGTAAATGCTGAAAGTAAATAAAGTAAAAGTACAATAAAGAAAATGCTGAGGTAAAAAGATCCACTTTTATTACTATTATTTTAGATATCTCCTTTAATATAATATATTAACTTTACGTGATAATTACCAACCAGCCATATATGCGGTAGCATGATTAAGTCAAATTAATAATTAATTACCAACCGACCAACCAGGCGGTATCCATGCTTAGTCAGGTTAAAACCAATTTATAATTAATTACCAACCGACCAATATGGCGGTATCCTCGTTAAGTCAGATTTTAAATAGTTATTATATTATAATTATGGGAGATTAATCTAAATAGCAATAATAAAAGCTTTACCTTTTACCCCAGTAAGGGGGAGTTACCTCCTCATTACTTGAAAAGTAAAAACTGAAAAAGTAAAGAAATGAAAGTACTGTGCGTAAAAGTAAATTGCGGAAAGTAAAAACTGAAAAGTAAAGAAAAGAAAGTGCGAAAGCGGAAATTAATTTCTGAAAGCTGTAAATAAACAAACAAGATACAATCTTCTTAGTTATTCTTAAGGAATTTCAAAGAAGAAAGTATGAATTTACAAATGAAATGGCTTGGTATTTATAGGCAAAATTTTGCCTCCATCAAATCATCCACCAAATCCATTAATAATTACTCCACTAATTACTCCACCAAATCCATTATTAATTTCTATCATGTTTGGTGGGAGTTTGACTATTTTTATTATTTATTTATTTACTTTGAAAATGACTTTAATAATTACACATAACATACTTCCGGATGTTTCATCAATTTCGGTTATGAAATCTTCGGAATTCGAAATTATTTTATTCTTCAAAGTTGTATATCTTTGAGTTTTCTTTAATCTGAAACTTGAATCAGCTCATTCCGACATTGGAATAAAAAGTTATGCCCAAACTACGACAATTGCGCAAAATTGGAATTTCCGAAACTGCACTTCGTTAGAACGCCCTTTTAAGTTTCCAATCTCCAAAATTAATATGTCAAGTCTAATTTTTGTCCTTATTTGACCCAAATTTCGTCCTAAATGATTCCATTGAGTCCCAACATTATTTTATCCGCAAAATAAACTAAAACACATCAAAACGCTCATCAAACCTGAGAAACTAAACAAAATATTAAGTAAAAGGGGCGGTAAATATTGATATATTTTCTGCTCATCACCATCTGGCAAAGCAATAAAAGCATCAGCATGGTTAATCATTTCCACAAGTCGCCCGGACATACCTGGCACGATAAGTTCCTCTCCGTTTGATGGTCCTATAAGATTCGCCTCCGCCAAAGGTTTTGAGATAATTCCCAAGACTTGACTGCATCATTCCTGTACAGCCCTCGAAACGATCCCCATTAGTCCAAGATTACCACCAGCCATATACTAAGTGCATATTCCTTTCAGCTTTGACTCTACCTAATTCATGTGCTGTCGCAACGAATTCTGGTTTAGAACCAACACTAGTACCGCAAAACACACAGATGTTTACAACTCGTGTTCTTGAAGTAGCTTCCATTTTTTTATGTATTTCTTTCTCAAATCTGGATGGCTTCAAAAGTGCAATGATGAGTTGAATTTATAACACCTGAAAAGGGTGAGTAATAATAGCACTAGTATATTCCAAATGACGATTATTAGCTAAACAATAAATGAAATCATGAAAGGTCAAAAAGTTTGGATCCTATCGACGAAAATAAAGATAAGTACAACAGAAAAGCAAATCAAAGCAATTATTAAGACAACGAAATTGTGTACGCTATACGCCACTCGTTTGGTATATAAATCCATTAGGATGCGTCTCAAGAATCCATTCCTTACTCAGCCATCACTAATGAATTAGCTTTCATCTTTGTGATTGCCAAACACCATTCCTCTTGCTTTGTCTTAAATACCCCATTTGTGCTTTTTTCCTGAAAATATCACACAAATTAAAAACTCTACAACATGTATACATAAAATATGAAAACTTAAATTACAACAAATTGCATGGGTTGCCTCTCTGCTAGCGCTAAATTTTTCGTTTTCAGCCAGACGTGACTGAAATCCATCTGTCAATGAGGTTTCAGCGTGGTTTTGGATGTCTGATTAAAGACAATCCTGTGAGCGTTGCTTTTGAAGAATCTCTTCCAACGGTAAAGTGGTAAAAAGAATTTTGTCCATTCAGTGCTTGTGACACCTTCTTAATCTTTGTTTATCCAGTGGTTCCTGAAAAGAAAGAAAGAAAATCAGGAGGTCTCGTATGGTGCTTGACTTTGAATGGGAGTTCCATTCTGTCAAGTTTCTGGGTGATGTCTTTGATCTGTACTCCCCAAAACAGTGATGTTTCTCCTGAATGCATGAATTCTTCAATATGATCAGACATTTGCTCCTCCATTTTTTTTGCATCTTGCTCCACCTTTTCTTCACAGATAAACTTCAGAATTTCATTGTTCAGCTCTTCATCTGTCATCTGTGAAATGCATGATCCATAAGAGTCAACCTGATGATGTAAAGATATGTCTGATTTTAGGTCTTCATCCTCTGTGATAGGTATGAATGGCTCAGGTAGCTCTTTTTCAAACATCAGTGCAAAGCAAGCTCCAAGATCTTCATTTTGATGATGGAAAGTTTCATCCTCTCTTGATGGTACTAGGGATGGCAATGGGTAGGGTATGGTGCGGGTTTTCCATTACCAAACCCGCACCCGCATATGTAAATAAATTACCAAACCCGCACCATACCCGTTACAGGTTTTAATTTTCATAACCAAACCCGCACCGCATGTAAAAATAAATTACCAAACCCGCATTGGTACCCAACGAATTTTTTACGGGTTTTTAAAATATTGAATTACTTTGTGTTCTTAATAATATAATTTTTTTAATTAAATAATTTATTTTTAATTGCTAGCTGTAGTTTTCACATTTGTTTTTCATTTGACATATACAACATGCAATGTATGTATATACAATACATAGATAACATAATGTATGAAAGACTCAGTACCATGTGTTTATTTTTTCATATAAACATAATTAAAACGAGTTCTTCCCTTCATAATTATAATGATCTAAGTTAGCCAACTCAATCGACAATAAGCTAAAAAGTAATCACCAACCTTTGGTCATATTTTTTATGCTAAGTGTAATGAAAGTGATGCTTACAAGGCTCAAGTGGTGTAAGTGTAATGAAGAAGCAGGAAAGCTACTGAAGTTGCAGCAAACACTAGCTTATTTTGCTCCTCTCCCGTTTCTGATCATGTGAACTTAATCCAAAATTGTATTATAATTTTATTAATAAGTGTGATTAAAAAAAACAATAATAGTCATGCAAAAAAACTTCAGTTGGGCAGGTTGCGGGTTGCGGCTGAGTGGGAGTGTGGAACTATGGATTAATGTTTTAGGTTTAGGTTTTGTTAGTTGTTTTTATATGAAGGTTTTTTTATATTGTCCTAAAAATATTAATTAATAAAAAATAATATTGCGAGTATGCGGATACCCGCAACGGATACCCGTATTTTTTTCTTAAATACCAAACATGCACCGCACCCGCAGTGGGTTCTGCTTTAAATTACCAAACCCGCACCGCACCCACTAACATATTTACCAAATCATACCCATTGTGGGCGGGTTTTTACGGGTTTACGGGTAAAATTGACATCCCTAGCTGGTACAGTTGGTACAAACAGCTCTGCTTCTTGATATTCGTCAGAGTCAGAAGAATAATAAAAATCAAATCGAGATTTTAGTGGCTCGGGCTCCTGAACTGGTACCTCAGATTTTTGATATTGCTCAGCCTCTTCCTCTGTTAAGGTTAGAGATGGCAAATTCTCCCACAAACCCGCAAACCCGTAAAAACCTACCCGTAATGGGTAGGATTTGGTAAATACTTAAGCGGGTTTGGTAATTTAAAACAAAACCCGCTGCGGGTTTGGTACGGGTTTTCTAATTAAGCAAAACCAGCGGATACCCACTGCGGGTATCCGCTACTCGCAAGCTTAATTTTTAATTTTATTTTATATATTTGGGGTAAAAAAATCTCTCATATAAAAGGACTCACTAACTTACAATTTTTGAATTTCTCTCTCTTAATATTTTGAATTACTTTTAGTCATGGTTCAATAATTTTGATGATACGAATTTAACATAATGAAAGATATTCAGCTAGTGATTCATGTATTTAATTGTGATAATATGAATTTGACATTATGTTATAAATATTTTAAACTTTTATTTATATGTCCTAATTTGTAAACTACTAAATACATTTTTTTTGTATGTTATGAAAAAGTATCAATATTTAATTAAAAGATTTTATTATTAAGAGCATAAAGGAATTCAATATTTTAAAAACCCGTAAAAAATCCACTGGGTACCAGTGTGAGTATGGTAATTTATTTTTATATGCGGGTGCGGGTTTGGTAATGAAAATTAAAACCCGCAACGTGTATGGTGCGGGTTTGGTAATTTATTTACATATGCAGGTGCGAGTTTAGTAATGGCAAACCCGCACCAAACCCTACCCACTGCCATCCCTAGTTAAGGTGTCATCGTGAAATGCTTGGTATTCGAAGGCTTCGTCAGTGTCATCTGAAAATATTTCGTGTGGTGTGTAGCTCTGGTTTTCTGTTAATTGTCTCGCTTGATTTGTTAGTCTCTATAAAGTTGCCTCTTGACTCTGAAGCATTGCATCCCACTTTTCATTAATTTTCTTGAGCATGTTCAACATCTCTCTTATCATATGTTTTTCCTCTGGTGAATATCGTTCTTGATAAAGATGTTGGACAATTATGACCCATAGCATCACTATTTGTACATAACATGATGTTGTTGTACAAATTAACTATGTGACAAAGGAAATTGCCATTTTATCATTTTGTAATTAGATTACTTGAATATATAAATGATAAAAGTCCTTATGATTAGTTCCAGATTAATAAGATATGAGACAATATCAATCTACTAAAGGTTTAATCATTAAATATCCATAGTCGTAGTATTATCGAGACTGGACATCGATAATGCGGAATAGACTAGTATTACACTTGTGCGCGTTATGGAAGCATAACAACATAGTTCTCATATATTTGGGTATTGGATACTCATGCAAGTGTAATAAGAGGTTCTGTTTACCGATGGTACGGAAACAGCTTCGCTCTGGATAGACCCATCGGAATCCCATTGGTAGTATGACTATGTGTCTATGGGAATCCGAATCAGGGTAGGTGTATTTGGTATTAACCTGAGACTTGCATCGCTACAATCATTATACTTTGGTTTTGGTCGTCCGGGGATTTAACAGGTTTTGTGTACGTCTCTTCTTGGTATACTGAGAATCGTAGTGTTTTGGGTTTGATGTCAAGATGGAAATATCACTTCAGTCATATGGAGATGATGATCACGTAGGATACGGAACTAGTACTCTTAAGTACTGCAGTCATCGAGATAATATGACTAGGTCATGATTATCCGATTATAGAGACTAGTTACCAGAGATCCAATATATGCTTCGTACGGAGCAGACACAATTCCAGCCCTAGGCCTAGCATGTGATATTGATATTGGATCGTAATACGCAATACTACGTATACTACGTCTGACAAAGATATTATATTCCTTTAAAGAATATTTCTGGAGAATTGGGTAGGCACGGTGCTTTGCTAAAAGCCAACCATGTCTTGTAAATCGGTAAGAACGTGGTACCGGTACGCACGTATTCGGATAGTCCGATGACCATATTTACTGCCAACATATCCAGGGATCTCTTGGGTCGTCTCCCAAAGATTCACCGATGATATTTGACTCGAACAAAATTAATCTGGGATTAGTTAAGAGAGAGAAAGTTAATATAGGATTAATTACGGCAAGAATTAATCTGGGATTAATTCGACTATAAGAGAGAGAACGCGATTAATTTGGAATTAATCGGCAAAGTAAATTTAATAGTTAAATTGGATTTTACTATTTAATTTATTTATTTGGGCTAAAATAATATATATAATATATTAAATGAAATCAGATTTCAAAGCGGAATTAAATTGGATTTTAATTCTAGCAAACGAATTAATTTAGAACTAATTTGTAAGCGAATTACGTAATAATATTACGAGGTATTATTATTTAATTAAATTGGATTTAATTAAGTCGCAACGGTAAATTCGTTTAATTCGAAATTAAACGAACCCGGGCCCGAGCGAAGTTGCGTGTTAGATTGTCCGACTTAAATTTGGAATTTGAAGTGGGGCCCACCAACTTACATCAATGTGTTTGACACTTGATGGAATTTGGTGATTGGTTGAGTAAAAGCTTGGTATTGATTTTTCTACACTCAAACCAATTCAACACACAAACTTTATTTATAAAAGCAAGTCAAACTTTGGAAGTGAGGTGTGGTTACTATTCACAGCACTCAACTTCTCTCTTCTTCCTCATGAAGCCGTGAGCTTCTCTCCCTCTCCCATGGATTTTGTTGCAAAATTCAAGCATGCTAGCACATTAAGGATTCAAATGAAGGTGATAGGGAGACTCATCCATGAGTTTGGAACAACTAAGAGAGCTTGGAGCTTCCATCATCCAAGAAAAAAATTTGAACTCAACTGATCAATGTAAGTCCTCCGCAACTTATTTTTGATTTTATTCACACATGAATCACGCTTAGAGATCCTGTGGCATGTCTAGGACACTAACAATGGTATCAGAGAGAGATCTAAGCTTGAATTAATTTCTAGGGTTCATGACTTTAAATTTGGGTATTTTTGCTTGGAGCATGAAAATGCGAAATTGGATGTTTGGTTGATGTTAGATGATGATTACTTAGAGTTGTGCATCATTGGATTTGTGTAAAATTGATTAGATTAATTTTCCCTAAATCCTTATGTTGGCCGAATTGAACCTTAGATGAACTCATGGTGGATTTTCAAAATTTGACATATTGGATGTGTTGATGACATGCTATAAATATTTAATGTTGATTTAAATTGAATGATTTTTTATTACCTTGGCCGTGAGTTATGCATGTTGTTGGAGAATTGATTTTGCCCCAATTTTGTGTTGGACATGAATTTGGGAATTAGGCATGATTAATTAGATTAAATTGATGTTTTGGAAACATTAGGTTAATTAATCAATTATGGTGATTGCACTTTAATTGAATTAATATGTAATTTGGAATGTTGTATTAATTTAATTGTTGTAATTTGGCTTAATGGGCTTGGTTGGGCCAAGTTTGGTTTTGGTCGATCGGGTTGGATCCAATTGGGCCTAAACATTTCCATAAAGTCCAAAGTATGACATTAGGCCTTTAATAATTAATTGGGCCTAATGGGCCAAAATTGATTATATGGCATAGGGTGATTCCTATTGGGCCTAGGCATTATGGGTTAGATCCATTTTGGCCAAAAGCCCAAGCCTAAAGAATTAATTAAAAGCTCATTGAACTTTAATTAAAAAGTATTGGATACTAATTGGGCCTTTGAGACCATGTAGATTGGATTTGGAATCCAAGTCTACAAGGCACTTTTAAAAGTGTAATCATTTAATTTGGAATTAAATATGAATTAGTATTAAATATAATTTAAAATGGATTTAAAATTGTAGTTCGATATAATTCAAGAATACGTATTTTGAGTATTTATTCTTAAACGAGTTGGACTCGCGCAAATCAAATCGTTGTTTGAACATTGGATGGTCAATAATTCAAAGATTGATTAATTGGATTAGATTGATTGAATAATATGCTTTTTGTGAATACTTGGATGTATGAATGAATAATGTATATCAGATGGATATTAGAAGGGTGAGGGCAATTTTGGAAATTGTTGTAATAAATTTAGAATTTATTAAATTGAACCTGTGTGTCCTTGTAGACTTGGAATCCAAGTCTACAAGCACTTTTAAAAGTGTAATCATTTAATTTGGAATTAAATATGAATTAGTATTAAATATAATTTAAAATGGATTTAAAATTGTAGTTCGATATAATTCAAGAATACGTATTTTGAGTATTTATTCTTAAACGAGTTGGACTCGCGCAAATCAAATCGTTGTTTGAACATTGGATGGTCAATAATTCAAAGATTGATTAATTGGATTAGATTGATTGAATAATATGCTTTTTGTGAATACTTGGATGTATGAATGAATAATGTATATCAGATGGATATTAGAAGGGTGAGGGCAATTTTGGAAATTGTTGTAATAAATTTAGAATTTATTAAATTGAACCTGTGTGTCCAGCCTATTATCTATATTCTCTTAGTATTTCTCTTCTCACCAATTTCCCTCAATGTAAATGAGGTTTCTTTAGAATTATTATGTAATTGGGTAGAAGTGTGAATAGTGCTAGCGGGAGAGAGGAAAATGAGAGAATTTGTTCAAGGAACAAAGTTTGTTATATATCCATCCGAATATCATTATTATTTTATTAGCGCCTTATTATGCTTTTAGAATGCATGCTTAAGGGTGTATGATGAGACCTAATTAAAGATAATAAATTGGTTGTCAAATCGCGACAAAAACCCTCATTTTATATTAAGCGTTTTTCCTTCCATTCAGTGATTCTCTCTCAAGATCCAAGATTGGCATTGGTTTGTTGGCCAAAGTCAAGACCTTTGTCCATCGCGGATGTGTTTGAATCACGAAAGCTTTGTTCCATATCGTACGTCTTGGGAAAATTATGATTTGTTGGCCAAAGTCAATGTCACTTCTTGTTCATCGACCTCGATCACAAAGCTTTCCCACAGTCAATAGGTCACGCTTAACTGGTTTCATTAAGCTTGTTGAGCCAAAGCCAAGACTTAGTTGATCCAGAGGAAAAATGTTAGGGAATATATTGGATATATTGGATATATGTTTCGGACTTGGAGGTCCACCTACTGGATCTAGGAATTGGATGAGATCCAATTGATCTTAGAGATCTACCTAGTTAAGTTTCATACAATTTATTGACCAAAGTCAAGGTTGTGTGTTATTTAACGGGATCCTAGCCCACTAGGAAACTAGGTTTCCCGAGTACTCCACAGAGGGTTAGAGGCTCGCCGAAAAATAGTGGGAGGTAAGTATTAAATTTACAATTTCGTTTAAATACTTGCCAATACGCGCTCATTTCATTTTTCGTCATTTATTATTTATAAATATATTAGTTGGACTAATATTCAATTGTTGTTTTAATTGAACAGTTGGAATATATTCAAACTACTTCATTTATAGTTGGTTATATAATTGGATTATAGTAATCAATATATTTGAATTTAACCGATCATTTATAGTTGGTTATATAGTTAGACTATAGTAAGCATTACATTTGATTGTACTCGAAATTATTGATTGGATAATTGGACTATAGCAATCAATATACCTGAAAGATTAGCGTAAAAGAACATAATTCTAGGTGAAAAATGTCTTTTATGGCTTTAATTTTCATATTAGGAAATGAATCTCGGGATAGTCCTGAGAGTTGAGAAGTTACTCTATTTGATAGAGCGACCTCTCGGGCCTAAGCCCGAATTTGAGCAAATAGTAGAGCATGAGCTTTGGAAGACTCATCGTGATGATAACTTTAGTGATCAATCTGTTATGCTTGCCGCAATGACTCATTAATTTCATCGTCAGAATTAAGGATTAGATTCTTATACCATGATGTTGAAACAAAGGATCTTCATAGACCTAACCTTAGATCTTAGAAGTACGAATTGCAAAAGAAGCTCTTACGCTCACGTATGTCAGAGGGTACATATGTCGAGCACTAGGTGTCACAGATGATTGCTGACATCGAACAGCTAGGTTAACTGGGCATTACCTACGAGGCCGAGACTTCCATAGATTTGATCTTACAATCTCTGCCCGAATGCTGGGGCGGGTTCATCTTGAACCAAGAGAAAAACTCTTAGAGAGTTAATGGCTATGATCAAAGAGGCAGAGCCAGAGCTTCTACAAGGGCAAGAAGCGCAAGGCGCATCTTATTTCGAAATCTCAGAAGGCCAAGGCTTGGCCGAAGGCTTCTGGGGGTGTGAATAAAAAGGCAAAGGCAAAATCGTCACTGTCTTCTAGGAAGACAAATGACATATCCCAAGATGTCTGCCGAAAACTGTAGCAAACGGGGTCACTGGAAGTGTGACTTCCGTATGGACAAGACAGACATGAAGGAAGTGAAGACGGGCAAGGCTCCGGCTTTAGGTATATTTGTTATAAACATGTCCACTACTGGTATTAAAAATTGGATTTTTGATACTGAATGTGGTACATACATATGTACTGACGTGTGGGATCTGTTGATTAGCAGGAGACTGGCTTCAGTTGAGATTGACCTACGAATCAGAAACGGGACGAGAGTCGCTGTTTTGGCCGTAGAAACCTAAGTTTTGGAACTGCCATTGGGGCATGTACTTAAATTATGAGACTGTTATAATGTACCTAGTTCGACTAAGAACATTATCTCTGTATCTAGTTTAACTCGTTTGGGGTATACCTTTATGTTCCGAAACACCAGGTGTTTTGTTTATAAAGATGATATTGAGATATACACATTAGATGTGAATAACCGTGTTTATATTTTGAATATAAATGAATCTCAAACATATAACATGACAAACAAAAAGGCTCAAACTGAGTAAATCAGATGAGACTTATTTGTGGCATTGTGGTCTGTGACACATTAACACGACTTGTATATCTACACTTTCGAAGAGTGGATACTAGGACTGATTTGATCCTAATTCAAATAACGTCTGTGAATCTAGTTTATAAGGCAAAGTGCCTAAATCGCCTTTTATTGGTAAATGTGTACGTGCCACCGATCTGTTAGCCCTCGTTCATAGTGACGTAAGTGGGCCCATGTCTAGCTAGGCTAGAGGTGGATATGAATACTTCGTAATTTTTACGGATGTGGCATCACGTTATGGTTATGTGTATCTTATGAAACATAAGTCGAAAACTTTTGAGAAATTGAAAGAGTTTCGACACGAAGTAGAAAAACAGACCGGTAAAAGTATTAAAACATTACGGTTGGACCATGGTGGATAATACTTAAACATATGAGTTTCAAGATTACTTGAAAGAGTATGGTATTCTTTCACAGTGGACTCCTCCCAGAACACCTCAGTTGGACGGTGTGACCGAACAGAGAAACCGAACTTAGTTGGACATGTTAATGTTAATGATGAGTCGCTCTGAGCTACCAATTTCCTTCTAAGGATACGCATTAAACAGTGCAATACTTATTTTGAATAAGGTTACATGAAAATATGTTAGACATACTTCATATTAGATATGAACAGGAAACAAATCGGGTTTCTCATTCCTGAAGATTTAGGAATGCTGGGCATACGCTAAATATTTGGATGGTACCAAACTAGAACCCAAATCGGATAAGTGTCTATTTGTAGGTTGTCCTAGGGAAACCAAAGTATAGTACTTATACAACTCACAAGAGAACAATGTAATTGTTGCTCTCCATGCGGCTTTCCTAAGAGGAATTCCTATGTGCAGTGATAAGTGGGAGGAAAGTAAAACTCGATGAAAATTGGAGTAATACTGTTCCAGGCACTGAGTCCTCACGAAACACCAACAGTTCATCAAGGATGAAACTGTACCAATAATCTTTGAATACACAAGAACCGCGTAGGTCGGAGAGAGTCAGAAAACAACCTGGGAGGTATGGGTTTCTGATCTCACCTCATGTAGATATCAATCTTATTGAGGAAGACGAACCGGCTACGTATAAGGAAGTGATACAAGGCATCGACTCCTTTTATGGCAATGTGCCATGAAGTCCGAAATGAATTCCGTGTATACCAACTAAGTTTGGACACTGGTTGATGTACCAGAAGGCATTATGCCTATTGATACTAAATGTGTCTTCAAGGAAGACATACATGGATGGAAACATACAAATGTACACAGCCAGGCTTGTACAGAAAACGTATCGTCAACGACATAGTGTCGACTACGACAAATTTTTTTCACCTGTTGCCATGATTAAATCCATTTGGATAATGCTTGCTAATGCTACATATTTCATTTATGAAATATGGCACATGGACGTCAAAACCGATTTCCTTAAGGGAAATCTTTTGGAGGATGTTTATATGCAACATCCTGACGGTTTTATCGTGCCAAAACATGTAAACAATGTTTTCAAGTTAAATCGATCCATTTATGGATTGAAGCAAGCATAGCGTTCTTGGAACTAAGGTTTTGATCAGATCATAATGGTATATGATTTTATTCAAAACGAATATGATTCTTGTGTATATAAGAAGGTTAGTGGGAGCGCACTGACAATGAATGTCATATAAGTTGATGATGTATTGCTTCTTAGCAATAACATTCCCATAATATAATCGATGAAAGCTTGGATTTCATTAAATTCTCCATGAAATACCTGGGAGAAGCAGGCTTTATTCTAGGAATAAAGATCTATGGGATAGATCTAGAAAGTTGCTGACAATCATCCCAAAACTCGTACGTTTTTTAAATGTATGTAACCTGATGTCTCGTATGCTTTGAGCATATGTAGAAGCTATAAGGCCAATCCAGGTGATGGTCACTGGATTGATGTAAAGAACATCATTGAGTATCTTGGACAAACTAAGGATGCTTTCTGGGAATATGGGGAAATGAGAACTTGAGGTTACTAGGTTCACCGCTGTAAGTTTCCAAACCGACAAAGACGACTTTAAGTCGCAATAAGGGTACATATTTAGTTTGAATAACAGAACAGTGAGCTGGAAATCTTCCAAGTAAGATACTGTTGCCGAATAAATAACAAAAGCGGAACATTGTTGCAGCTGAGGCAGCAAAAGAAGCATTTTGGATCTATATAATCCTAATTGGATTAGGTGTAGTTCTGTTAGCAGCTGAGCTGGGCTACAGTATAGGCTAAGGAACCGCGGTCTCATCAACGATCCAAGTATATACTTCGACTATTTCATCTGATTCATCAGATCATACATCGAGGCGCTGTGATGATCGAATAAAATGCATCAGACGATAACATTACAAATCCGCTGACGAAAGTTGTTTCTCAGCAGACGTTTGAGCGACCCGTACATAGTTCAGGTGTAGGACACTTGAGTGATTGGCTATAGGCCAAGTGGGAGATTGTTGGACAATTATGACCCATATCATCACTATTTTTACAGATCATGGTGTTGTTGTACAAATTAACTATGTGATAAAGGAAATTGTCATTTTATCATTTTGTAATTAGATTACTTGAATATATAAATGATAAAATTCCTTATGATTAGTTCCGGATTAATAAGATATGAGACAATATCAATCCACTAAAGGTTTAATCATTAAATATCCATAGTCGTAGTATTATCAAGACTGGACATCGATAATGCGGAATAGACTAGTATTACACTTGTGCGCGTTATGGAAGCATAACATAATAGTTCTCATATATTTGGGTATTGTATACTTATGCAAGTGTAATATGAGGTTCTGTTTATCGATGGTACGGAAACAGCTTCGCTCTGGATAGACCCATCGGAATCTCATTGGTAGTATGACTATGTGTCTATGGGAATCCGAATCAGGGTAGGTGTATTTGGTATTAACCTGAGACTTGCATCGCTACAATCATTATACTTTGGTTTTGGTCGTCCGGGGATTTAACAGGTTTTGTGTACGTCTCTTCTTGGTATACTGAGAATCGTAGTGTATTGGGTTTGATGTCAAGATGGAAATATCACTTCAGTCATATGGAGATGATGATCACGTAGGATACGGAACTAGTACTCTTAAGTACTTTAGTCATCGGGATAATATGACTAGGCCATGATTATCCGATTATAGAGACTAGTTACCAGAGATCCAATATATGCTTCGTACGGGGCAGACACAATTCCAGCCCTAGGCCTAGCATGTGATATTGATATTGGATCGTAATACGCAATACTACGTATACTACGTCGAGCTCAATTTATAGGCAAGTCTTGGTCCCACGTGTCGCGACGCATAAAAACTTACGCGTCGCGATGTGCTGTTGATTTGCACCACATGGCACGGCTTTTGCGGAGATGAGGACACGTGTCGCGGTTTTGTTGGCAGCCGAATTATTAGAGTCGGCAGCATGGGATGACGACACGTGTCCGGCACACGTTAGCATGATTCGCTGTGATGTTGACATGTGGCAGACACATTTTAGCAAACGACACGTGTCGATGATGATTGTCGGCAACATGTGATGGTGACACGTGTCCGGCGCATGTTAGCAGATTTGATGTGATGGTGACACATGTCCGACTCATTTTAGCAAAAGCGCATGATAGCAGGTTTCTCTGATTTTGACACGTGTCCAGCGCACGTTAGAGGTCGCGATGCAAAGGTGCTGCGTGTCGCGATGCCAAATTATAATTTTGTCATTTTTTTTCGTTTTTCGCTGTTTTAGCCCTGATTTGATTCCAGTGAGTCTTGAAACTTTATTTATCTACAAAATACCCAAAACACATTAAAATATTCACAAAACCCAAGAAACTATACAAAATATTAAATCAAAGGAATGAAAAATAGTGATATATTTACCACTCATCACTAAACAAGAGTTAAATGCCGAGTAGATCTAAGCAAAGTTTCTTTCCCTCAAGCGAGAATCCTTTCCTTCTCAGAAATTCTTCCAAGTTGATCTAATAACCTTCTAGCACCTCGTATAGATAGCGAGTTCTCCGAATAACCAAGAACAACCATAAGGCAGAAGAAGCAAGAAATCAGGATTATTCATGAAGGCTTCTGATAGATGTGAGATGCCATAAGGATGAAGAGATTTTAGATTTCTCGAACTCAGGACCGTAGGCAAATAAGATGAAGGATGACAGAAACAACGATTAGTTGCCCTAGTCAAGGAATCCAATAGATAAGGCCCTGACCTACCCAGATCATCACCCCTCCGTGATACCAGTCAATGAAGTTGTTCTGATGGAGGCTAGCTCATACCTACTATTATATGAGAAATAGACTCTACCAGGACACAGAGTACCAGAATAAGGATACCGAAATTCATCGAAATATAATATGTTTGCCCTAGTCCTTACCAGCATAGATATTGATGACCGCAAGAAGCCTGATGAGAGTTTATCTTAAGAAGTGAAAGACCTTGGAGGCCAGATTAGCTAGAAGGATCAAAGAAGTTTTCAAGAATATAAAGAAGATAACCCAGTATAGTCCAAAGATCAAGGCAAGTCAACACGAGATTTGCAAGGCCAATAGGAGTCCACAGAATAAATCAAACATAGTAGGTCCTACAGATTAGCTTAAGGCCAGTAGAAAGCTATGAAAGTATGAAAGGATAGACCCGTGAGGTTGGAGATAATTAGGGATGACAAGAGTACCAATATGGACAATAAAACAGAGTGTCATAGTTGTGATTATAGTAAGAGCAAAAAGCAAAAACTTAGAAAGTAGTTAGAAGAATTAACCACCATTAGCCTCAGAAGCATGTCGCGAAGCAAAAAATCAGGATATGAAGTAGTAAGTAGGAAACAATAAGTGATAAGAGAATTCAGCACGTATAATAACATATATAATGTAGCTTGGAGGCAGCAATGAAAGTGAAGACCTTGGAATGAGTGATAAAAGTAAGGAATTATAAGGCATGGATTAGTTAATTCAGTTCCCAGCAGCATGAATAGAAAATTTTCCTTTCAATAGTCCCCGACTATGGTAAGCAATTAGACACTTAACCAGACGAGTGAGCATGTAGCCATTCCCAACTTAGAACCCAGTAAGAGGAAGAAAGAGTAAGGATGAGTACTTGACAAATAAATGGATTGTGAGGCACCTAGATAGTTGAATCAATAAGTACAACAAGACTTAGATCAAAATTATGAAATAGCAAAATTCTACATAAGACTGAAAGGTTTGAAGTCACAGTAAGCCAAGCCAAACTTAGAAGTCGACTTAGAATCCCTTAGGGGGTGGTAAAGGCCCAAAGGAATAAAGGAATTAGAGAGAGCGACTCTCAAGAGTAAAGTATGACTTATAAGAGCATCATTACCTTGAGAATGAAAGACTAGATAAAGAATACCACATTGACCAAAGACTTAATAGGAGATGCCTTGAATAATCAAAGTTAATAAGTTTTCATGAGAATAAAGATGTAAGGAGTTCAAGGAACTAAGATGAGTAGGAAATTCAAGTAATAGAGCAAAGCTTAGTAAGAAAGAATAATAGACGTAGTATAGCAGGAGTTTGACAGAGTATGAACCTTATGGAAGTTCACAATAATGGGTGATATCATCGGTAAATTAGAAAACCAATTAGTAATAAAGTTGAAACATGAAATTCGTATAATTCCTAGTAGTAGTACCCTAGTGGGGAAGCCAACACCAGACATGTAAACAACGGGGTCATAAGTGTATAGATGAGCAGTATAAGCAACTGCAGTACGTATAGCTAGTGAGAACACCACCACCGGAAGAGTCCAGGACAATCCCCACCCTCCCAACCCCTGTTAGACAACAGCAGCAGAGATGGACTTTAAGGGCTACCTTAAGATACTCCCAGAAAGAAGTGAAAGTATAGTGATAAAAGATCGAAACATAAAACCTTTAGATGAAGTACAAGAACAGAATAAGAGAGGAAATAGTTCTAAGTGAGAGATCTAGAAGATAAATATCTAGATGAAACGATGAAGAGAAGAAGTATTAGTTAATCAGTGACAATGATGTAAGAGAACAATGTTAAACACAACTAGGGATATATGAGAGCTAATATCCTTCAGATAATGAGACAATGATATAGATCGTAGAAGTTTCAGATACAGAACAAAGCAGAAGAGAAGATGAAAGGGTCAGCATGCATAATGTTTGGAAGTAAAACTGTAAATGTGCAACCATAATAGGAGAAAATACTAAGTAAGTATTGGCAAAAGTGTAGTATAATATAGAACATAGAAAATAAGATTACTACAGTATGGAAAACAATAAAGAGGAGGTATCCTAGCATGCAACCAGGTATAGAAAACGAGTTGATGTAAAGGAACACCAAACAGATTTACAGTAATAATGAGAGCAAGTACAAAAAGGAAATGAACTTTAGTAGGCCAAAATATCAGCGTAGATATTAATAGCAGGGAATGCGGTTTAAGCGTCAAAGTGCATATAAGTAAGTCCGATCTTTAGCTAATTAAGGAGGATCACTAGGAAACTATCCTGAAGCAACACATTTAGTACAAGAGTTATCGGTAGATAGAACCAGTAAGTTAGGAAACCCTAAACCCCCTTAAATAAACAGAGATATTGGAACTTGAAGAGAGAAGTTCATAAGCAGTTTGAGCTCGGCAAGGAGAATATAGAGAGTTAAGTAGCTAAGATGTGAGAAGGAATGTTCAGATCAAGTTAAACAAGTGCAGCTAAAGGAATATCGAATACAAACATTGTTAATAATGACAAGGACAACTCCTGTAAGCTTATAAATTTCGAAAATGGAGTATGGGAAACCTAACCATGAGTCACCAGTGTAGACAACATAACCTGGGCGACGCTGTTCTAGGCTCGCGGCCTAGTTGGGAAGTATGAAATAACATGGAGTCGCCACCCGGTGTGAACCGGGACAAAGATTTAAGGCCGCACTCACCCCTCGCAAGGGAATACCTCAAACCGTTGGGTTCGGAATGGTCCCTTACTTATGTCACTTGTGATGATATAATTTGTGCAATAAACTAACCAATCTATTCATTCATGCTCAAGGGTACTTAGATCTAACATGCTTTCATCCAAATAATTCCACGCAATGTAACACAACAAGCATATTGAACCATTAAATCAACATGTATAAATCATTACCCAAACGCATCATAAACTAAGAACATGCATAATGAACAACCTAAACATGCTTTAACAAATGAATAACAAACTAAATTAAACCATGCTTTAAATAATAAACATATAACCTAAAGACTATAACATGCTCAAATACAAATTAGGATGAGACGAGATGCGTGCATCTTAAGTGGTACGTGGCATTGTATCCCGAGTGCAGACCATACTACCGTCCATTCGGAGTCGGCTATGGAATTTACGTCCGGGTTTCCATCCGATATACCACAAAAGAGAACACATATCCCGCTCATCCAACAATCACATCATGCTTCAAACAACTCTCATGCAATTATATATCAAAATAAATAAAACAACAACAATAAGAAGATAAGTAGAAAGGTGCCCTCAGGTCTAACCTCTTTTGTCGTCTAAGAAAGGGCGTTACATGTCCGTTGGAAGGGTGAATGATCCGCTACTCTTTTAGTTCACCAACTCAACGTCTTTCCTCGCTGTTTTACTGCTCGGGCTGCTGTTTCAAGTCTGTTTCGCTGCTGCTTCGCTGCTACGTTTCAGGTCACTGTCTTGATGGTTTAGCGGATTATTTTGGGTGATTTTGAAGGCTTAGAGAGGTGCGTTTGTGGGGATTTTTTAGGGAAACTTTATGGAGGTTTTTGGGATGGTGTTTAGGTGATTTTAGGACTGTTTTATGGGTTAAAGACGCAACAAAAAACTGACCAGAACAGGGAACGAAACTGTGCAGTTTAAGGTGCAGTGAGGGGTGTTTTTCGGGACTGTTTTGGGCGCTGAATTGGAGCTGTGAATGGGGGTCTTTTGTGCGACTTTGGGGCTGTATTTGAGGCTTATTTTAAGGTGTTTTAGGGCTGTGAATGGTGGCTGGAACTCGGCAATGGAGGGCTGTGAAAAGGGCTTGGGCGTGAGTGATGTTGGTGAAGAAGAGAAGATGCGGCAATTGGATGGCTTGTTGGCTTGGTGTTGCGGCAATGGAGGCTATTGGAAGGGTTTTAGGCGTGCAAAGGAGGCTTACCAAGTGCTTGGACGTGCTTGAGAGAATGATATGTGCTAGGTTTTGAATGGGGGGTGAAGGCCTCTTTTTATAGGCAAAGAGATAAGCCTTTCCTAATTTGAATAGGAGAAGGATTTCTCATTGATGGTGACATCTCCTAATTGTATCTCACAAGGAATGAATCTCCTTATTTAGGATGGTGATTGCTTTTGATTAGGAAAGGGATCTATGAGATTTATTTTAATTAGGAAGGGATTTGACTTGATTTTAGCATGTGATAAATGTGCATATCCCTAATCTAGGAAGCCATGGGCGTGAATAAGGCTATATGGACGTGGGCTTTGGTTTGACTTGGTTTGACTTGGGTATTTTGGGTTGGTTTGGGTATTTGGGTTTGTTTTGGGTATTTGGGTTTGGTTTGGGTTGGTAGGTGGTCTATGGGGGGTTTGGGCCTAAGATAAGCTTTGAAACGGAAGTCCAACAAGCAACCGAAGCTAAACAACGAGGTTAAATCCAACAAAAATTCCATTTTCAACTTTACCCTTCCAACGTCCGTTTCCCGCGACTTTCATGACTTAAGAGGTAGTTGCCTCCATATGAGACTCATCATTGGGCTAATGTGTAAAAATACAATGCCTACAGTCGCCCCCACTTTGATGGGACTTGTGCAGTGTGTGACAATGACAATCCTATCAAAGTACGTGCAATGCATTTTTACTTACCTGGCTCGCCAGCTGTCACCTGGTCTGCCTGTTGTGCTGAATTGATAATGCTAACCCCGTACCTAGGGCGTCGCGGTTGCGTCTCCGTACCTAGAGTGCCACAGTGATGATGTTGGTTGTCTGGATGCTAACCCTGTACCTAGGGTGTCGCAGTGACGTCTCCGTACCTAGAGAGCCACAAATGTCTGAATAGTCCACATGCCGTACCTGGCGTGCTAACCCCGTACCTAGGGCGTCGCTGTGGTCTGAGTGCTAACCCCGTACCTAGGGTGTCACGGTGACGTCTCCGTACCTAGAGAGCCACAAATGTCT
This sequence comes from Zanthoxylum bungeanum, assembly GCA_019454045.1. Classification (NCBI taxonomy): domain Eukaryota; kingdom Viridiplantae; phylum Streptophyta; class Magnoliopsida; order Sapindales; family Rutaceae; genus Zanthoxylum; species Zanthoxylum bungeanum. The sequence continues at coordinate 47,434 of SKCR01049245.1, forward strand.
GAATAGTCCACATGTCGTACCTGGCGTGCTAACCCCGTACCTAGGGCGTCGCTGTGGTCTGAATGCTAACCCCGTACCTAGGGTGTCGCAGTGATGTCTCTCGTACCTAGAGAGCCACAAATGTCTGAATAGTCCACATGCCGTACCTGGCGTGCTAACCCCGTACATAGGGCGTCGCTGTGGTCTGAATGCTAACCCCGTACCTAGGGTGTCACAGTGACGTCTCCGTACCTAAAGAGCCACAAATGTCTGAATAGTCCACATGCCGTACCTGGCGTGCTAACCCCGTACCTAGGGCGTCGCTGTGGTCTGAATGCTAACCCCGTACCTAGGGTGTCGCAGTGACGCCTCCTTACCTAGAGTGCCATAAATGTCTGAATGCTAACCCCGTACCTAGGGTGTCGCAGTGACGTCTCCGTACCTAGAGAGCCACAAATGTCTGAGTGCTAACCCCGTACCTAGGGTGTCGCAGCTGTGATATCTCCATACCCGGAGTGCCGTACCTGGCAAAACTAATCTGATATCTCTATACCCGGAGTGCCGTCCCTGGAAGAAACTGATTTGAACCAATGTGGGCCTCGCCCGCAGAATGCCATACCCGGCAGATCTGATGCTGAACCTAATGTGGGCCTCGCCCCCTGAATGCCATACCCGGTAAGTCTGTTACTGATGTTGATCTAATGTGGGCCTCGCCCCCAGAATGCCATACCCGACAAGTCTACTATTGATGTCGATTCTCTATTTTGCACACTGTAGTGCCTCTCTTCGAGATAATCTTGATAGCTAAACATATTTGTGTCCTCAACTGATGCTTCACGTCAAAGCCAAAGAATCTTCAAAGTACTCGACATACTCAAACCCAATCCTCTGAATGGGTGATCTGAACTAGACTTCTAGTGTGTTGTGTGTGCTAAGGCTCCTTCGCAGCTTATTCCTTAAGTCAGCCAACTCGATGATTTTACTTCGGAGAATCGGATCAGTGGGTCTAACCAACCTGGATGTCTGGGTCACATTCTGTGATTACTGTAGCATACTCAACATGATATGGTCTTCTTTTATTGCATCGTCTCTTTCTTTTCATCTTGGACTTTCATTTTTTTCTTTTTCTTTCATTTTTTTTTTTGACACACCTACCCTTTAAGGTAGCATTTCTCCTCATGGTGGTCCTAATACTCGCCCATGGGTAGCTTCACGCTTATTGGTTATAGGCGGTCTATTTCTTTTCTTTTCATTGCAAAGACTTTTCTTTCTTTATTTTCCAACCATATCATGTATCGTAGCAAAGGCAAATCAGTGTGGATATCCAGGCAAACGGTCATTCACCAATCCACCATCTCTTCAACTAGTCATCTCATCAACCGCTCAGGCTTCTACTGTTGAGATACCTTTATCAAGTGCTTCATGAGTCTAGCCGAGATCAATCCATTCAGAACACCAGATAAGAGCGCGTCTCGCGCTTCTCGCTTCTAAGGCTTCTCCCTGCAGCACATAATGTCATCACCGGACATGTGTTTAACCATCAAAGACTTCTCTCTCACTTTCTTTTTTTTCACTCACCTACTCTAAGGAATTCTTTCCTCTTTACTGCTGACCATGTGGGCTTCGCCCCCGGGATCCATACCCGAAATTAAAACTCGAAATGGGCCTTAACCCTCAGATTACCATCTGAATCTTAACACCGATGTGACCTCAGCCCTAGGATTTCTTCCCAATTTCAATACAGTGCTTTCGCTGTTTCTGATTGGCTTGTCTTTGCCGCTTTCTCTTTCATTCTTCGATACCTGTGAATATAAACAAAAACACAAAACACAAAACACGCAAAAAAGGAATGCAATAATGGGTTATATGTGTGCATGCACGCATGAGTTCTCTTTATATCCGTTGGGTTAGGTCTTCTGCGGGTGACTATTCAGTCTTCTGTCCCTCAAGCAAAATACAACTTCAATCTGTCAACATTGATCGGCTCGGTGAACTCATTCCCTTCCAAGTCCGACAGTCTCACAGCTCCATTTCCCATCACCTTCTGAACAATGTATGGTCCTTCCCAATTTGGTCGGAACTTCCCTCTTGGGTCCGTCGTCGACGGCTTCGACTGCTTAAGTACCAGATCACATTTCTTGATCTTGGTAGGACGCACCTTCTTATTAAATGATCGGGCCAACCTCTTCTGATATATCTACATGTGATGCAAGGACTTCATCCTCTTCTCATCCATCAATGCTAACTGCTCAAACCTCTGTGAGGTCCATTCTTGTTCAGGTAACTCTGCTTCTGCTAACACCCGCATGGACTGTATCTCAACTTCCACCGGCAGTACCGCTTCCATTCGATAGACTAAAGAGTAAGGTGTAGCTCCGGTCGCCGTCCTCACAGATGTTTTGTACCCCCACAGGGCATACGGCAACGTATCAGCCCAGTCTTTGTAATTCTCTGTCATCTTCGCCAGAATCGTCTTTATTGTCTTGTTGGCTGCCTCAACTGCTCCATTAGCCTGTGGCCTGTACGGTGAAGACTTATGATGACCTATCCCATACCTCTGTAACATCATCTTGGTCTCTCCCTGAAACTGGACTCCATTGTCCGTAACCACGTGATGCGGCATACCGTACCGGCATATGAGATTCCGGCTATGAACTTAGCCATTTGTTTTGCCGTGACATTACGGAATGACTCGGCTTCTACCCATTTCGAGAAGTAGTCTACTGCTACCACTATAAAGCGATGTCAGTTTGACGCATTCGGCCGAATCTCTCCAATCATATCAATTCCCCATGCTGAGAAAGGCCATGGTTCTGACAACCCGTGTAATTCTATATACGGCAAATGGTTCAAATTCCCATGCGCTTGACAATCATGACAGTGCTTTACCAGCTTCGCGCAGTCGGCTTCCATGGTTGACCAGTAAAAGCCTTGTCTCACAATCTTGCGGGACAAGTTCAATCCGTTCATATGCGGTCCACAGACACCAGCATGCACTTCATCCATTATCTTCTGAGCTTCTTCCCTTCTCAAGCATTTCAGCTGAACACCATTCGCTTGCCTCTTGTAGAGTTCTCCCTTCAGACTCACATATTGAGCAGCCAACTTCTGAATGGCGATTCTGTCTTTTCTTCTCACTTCTTCTGGGAATTCCCTATGTTCCAGATACCTTTGATTATCATGATACCAAGGTTTGCCGTCATCGACCTCTACTCCCAAGATCCTCTCTATCTCATAAACCGGTTTGCTGGCCGTTGTCAACATAAGTGGTCTCATCACCAATTTCTCTGGATTCTCCCAGGTTGCGGCTAGCGTCGCCAATGCATCTGCCATCTGATTTTCTTCCCGAGGCAAGTGCTGAAATTAACAGTTAGGGATGGCCTGTGCTAGGTTCCTGAGGTGGAATAAGTACGGCTTCAACCGTTCTTCCTTTAACTCCTATTCTCCTTGCATCTGTCGGATCACCAACATTAAATCTCCGTAAACATCCACGTTCGTAGCTCTCAAGGCTATTAATGCAGTCAAGCCGAATGCACATGCTTCATACTCAGCCATATTGTTAGTTACCCTGAACGTCAACCTCTTGGCCATAGACAAAGTCTCTCCCCCAGGGGTTACTATTACAATACCGATTCCGGCTCCTTTGCAGTTCACTGCTCCATCAAAATACATTTTCCAACCTTGAACTGCTCTAGCTTGGATTTCTTCGTCGGGGAATTCAAACTTGTACTGATCCCCTTCAACAGGTTGCAAGGCTAGGAATTCTGCCACGACTCGCCCTTTGATTACCTTTGAAGTGAGGTAATCGATATCAAATTCAGTCAACAGTACTAACCATCTGCCCAGCTTTCCAACTAGTGAAGGAACCGAATGTAGATACTTCAAAGGATTCTCCTTTGCGACCACTTGGATCTTGTAAGACTAGAAATAGTGGCGTAATTTCCTGGACACCCATACTACTGCCAGACAAATCTTCTCCACTTCATGATAGCGAGTTTCGTACGGAAGCAGCTTCTTACTGAGGTAGTAGATGGCGTGCTCTACTCTTGTCTCATCGGCTTGTACCAGCATCGCCCCCAGCGCTTCGGGTTCAATAGCCAAATAAAGCACCAAAGGTCTGCCCTGTTTCGGAGGTCTCAGGACGGGAGGTTTCACCAAATATTCCCTTATTCTGTCAAATGCTTCCTGACACTGTTCGTTACACTTTACCGGCTGATTTTTCCTCAACAACTTGAATATGGGCTCACATACTGACGTCAGCTTGGCAATGAACCGACTGATATACTGGATTTTCCCTAGGAAGGCTCTGACTTCTTTCTCTGTCTTTGGTGCCGGCATTTCTGTAATAGCCTTGATCTTTTCAGGATCCACTTCTATTCCACCCATTCCCACTGTGTGGCCGAGTAGTTTACTCGACGTTACTCCGAATACACACTTCTTAGGATTCAACCGCAAGTTGTACTTGTCCACTCGTTCAAAGAACTTTTCCAACGCTTCTATATGCCCGTCTCTGTCTCTGACTTGACCATCATGTCATCTAATATACTTCAATCTCCTTATGCATTAAGTCATGAAACAAAGTAGTGGCCATCGTTGATAAGTGGCTCCAGCATTCTTAAGCCCAAATGGCATCACCTTATAGCAGTAAGTACTCATTCTGTAACAAAGGCGGTCTTGTGCTTATCTTCTTCGACCATGAGCACTTGATTGTATCCTGAGAACCCATCCGCAAATGAGTACATGGCAGACAACGCCGCACTATCTACAAGCACATCTATATGCGGTAAAGGAAAGTCATCCTTCGGGCATGCCTTGTTAAGATCTCTATAGTCAACACACATTCTGACTTTGCCATCTTTCTTCGGCACAGGCACAATGTTGGCCAACCACTCGGGGTATTTCACTACTTCCAGGAATCCCACATCTATTTGCTTCTTAACTTCCTCTCTGACCTTCTCGGCCCATTCAGGTCTCATTCGTCGAAGCTTTTGTTTCACATGCTTCATATTGGATATGTTGGTATCGCATGCTGGGCAATACTTCGATCGACCCCAGGATGTCTTCGTAAGACCAAGCAAACACTTTGGCATATTTAATAATATCTCTTCTAAGTTCTTCCGCTCTTCGGCGGTAACTTCACTCGCAATCAAGATTCCTTGGGGCTCTCAGGCGTACCAAGGTTGAATGTATTTGTTTTGACGGAGTTGATGTCGAATATGCTTAAGTCATGCAAGTTAGAAAGTGGAGACTCAGTCAAGTAAGCAGAATTATTGTCTTTATTGCCAATGACAAAAGGAGTACATTCAAACAAATCCGAAAGGAAAATATCCTCATCCTCTACAGATATTTCTCCCTCTTCAACATGATCCTTCTCAGGTTTCTTATCTTCTTCGAGAGTCAGGGTCTCCAACTTCGTAAGTTCTTCTTCCCACTCTTCTTTCTTCATTTCTTCAGCCAGCGGGTTTTCTCCCAACATGTCCTGGAAGATCTCGAACCCTGGCACAACAATCCCGTTCACTTCTACAGGTTCAGGCTCTCCTTGATACCCCGATGCTTTGACGAAGCATTCCATCAACTTCAGCCCCTTCTTCTTGGCTTTTGGCTTGTCATCATCAGAACGGTATCCCAAGCCCTTCCGAGTATTCTGCCCCTTGAAATCCGGTAGTTTCGAACCTTGACCTGGCTCAAATTTCATCTTCTCTATAATTCGGGCTACCTTGGGATCCACCCACTCCTCCAAAGTTGCCGACACTTGGAACCTCGTAAAAGGTTGTATTTCCAAGGTGGCTACAGCATTATCCGCTTCAGCTCGTATGGTGACAATTTCCCCTCCATATGGGAACTTAATCATCTGATGTAGAGTAGATGGCACCCCTCCAAGCCCGTGAAACCAAGGCCTTCCCAACAATAAGGCAAATGTGGCTGGGATGTCCAGCACTGTAAATTCAACTTCATCTTCTACTGGGCCAACCTTGACCATTGCGACAAAAGTACCTTCGACTCCTCGTTTACTATCATCGTAGGCTTTGATAGTCATGTTAGAAGGGCTCAACTCAGTTGGCTTAATACCCAGCCTTGCCAGAATTTTCAATGGGCACACATTGATGGAAGAGCTATCATCCACCATTACACAAGAAGTCTTCTTGCCCCTTACCTCAGCTCGGATAAAAAGAGGCCTGTTGTGGTTTCTCCCTTCAGCCGGGAGTTCTTCCTAAGAGAAAGTAATATGTTGAGCCTCTTTCTGCACTGACCCCACAAACATTGCTGGATTAGCGTCCTCGGGTACCACTATTTTACTCAGAGCCTCTACCATGGCCCGTCTGTGCTCTCCAGATGCACATAACAACTCATAGATGCTTAAGTGTGCTCGGGTTTTCTTCAATTGCCTCAACACCACATCTCCTTCGACAAGCTCAGTATTCTCAGTCACTTCTCAGTCGTCTGTTAGCACTTCCTTCCCCTTTTCAACAGTATCACTGTAAAAGCGCCCACTCCGGGTCATGCCTTTTACTTCTTCTTCCTCACCACCACTTGAGAAGTCTTCCCAGAAATCCTTCTTCTGTTCCGCCTCATCTTCACTATTACTGTCCCAAATACTGAGGCAAAAGGCTGTTTGGTCAAAGGTTTGAAGGACAAAGGTCTTCTGGTAGGCCAGAGTTGATCATGTAAGTAGGTGGGGGAACAGAGTGATAATTGGGTATAGGATTGTGGTGAGTGTTGGTTGTTCTTTTCCAGGGTCAGGGATCTTTCGGGAGTCTATTAGGTCTTGGACTTCATGGCGAAGCCGGGCACAGTTGTCGGTGTCATGGCCAGGCTGTGTGTGTGTGAAAATGGCAGAAACGGCTCATGTTTAGGTTTGACGAGGGAGGATTTGGGAGTGGTTGGTTCTAGGGGCTTTAACAGCCCTTGCCTCAGTAGCTTCTCTAGTACCTTGGACAAAGGTCTGCCCAAGTTAGAAAAATGCCTATTCCTTATGGCCGCAACCTCTGCAGTAACAGGCTTAGCACCTGGGGATCCTCCGACAGTCCTCCTGCTCAAACTATAGAACTTTCTGTTCTCAGCCTCCTCCTCTTCAATATCCATTACAGTCTCCCTCAACTGGCGGAAGTCTGCAATCATCGATGTCATCCTTCTGAGCTTACCATAAATCGAGGGCTTAGTCCCCTTGATGATCATCTTGATCTGATCTTTCTCGGAAGGCCTGGTCTGTATTTTCAAGAGTTGGCTTCTCAGCGGTCAACATACTCCTTAAAGCTCTCCTCAGGCTTCTGCTTAGTATTCTCCAAGTCGCGCGGAGCGACAAGTCGATCTCTAAGTCAGTTACATACTGCTTCAAGAAGGCATCAGCCAACTCCCTCCAATCTTCTTAACCTTCTTCTCAAGGCTATGATACCAAACACAGGTGCACCCTCGAGTGACATTCCGAACATTTTCTGGACTTGGCGCTGAGACAGGCCGACCGAACTCATCACCGAGATATATTGTCGCAAATGGACCCTCGGGTCCCCATTCCCATTAAACTTTGCGATGTCAGACATTTTGAACTGTGCGGGCAACTGCTCCTCAAAGGTCATTGAATCATAATCCAGTAGATCCTCATGCTTCCCCCTCAGCTTACGGGTGACAGACTCCATCTGATCACGGAGCCTTTGCATTTCAGCCTGAGTTCCGGCTATCCTACCAGCGGCATAGTCAGCCAGATCATCATCAAATACCGGAGCATCATCGTTCATTCCGTTCGGAGGGCTCTCCCGCCTCTCATTCTCAGATCCTCCCGCAGCGCGGGGCACAGCCATATTAGACATGGCAGCAGTCAGAGCTTGCAGTTGTTCAGTCATCTTGGCGAAGTTAGCTTCCATCTGCTCCATTCTAGACCCCTCGTTGACGGAATCACTCATATTCGCTGAAGGTCTTTTGACTAATCTGCCCTCTTCTCTAACCCAACGGGAATCTATGTTGCTTCTCTTAAGGCCATGTATCAGTGCATATGTGTGCGATGCATGTAATAGATAAAAAAAAAGAAACTTTAAACTACTTGGCCTATTATCATTTTAAAGTATTTTAATCACACCATCGCGCAGTGCAAACTTGTCCCAGTTGAAAAGGCCCAACAGGTTTACACTTTAAAATGATACGGCTAAATAACTTCAAATGATAAAAGGCCCATTCACAAAGTGGCCCACCGGCATTTTAGAAGCTTTTGGCCCAACTGTCAAAGGACACAAACTTGTCCCAGTTTAAATGGCCCAACAAGTTCACATATTTTGACAAAAGGTCCAACTGGATCCAAATGACGGCGGTCCAACACACAAACATAAAATAAATAACTACCGGTTCTTTTAAGGCTAAGTTTCACAAGTGAGTTCACGGGGCGCGGACAAAGGCTCTCGTTTGACGAAGGATTACCCATAACTAGGACTCCCCACTCAAGGGTTCGAGCGACCAAGTGAGTGCACCTTTTTTTTATACCTTACGGTACGTGCCAACGAGTTACGGTGTGTGACTAACTGTCGAATGGATTTCCCGTTGTAGATTCCCCAGAGGGAAGGTGGAACGAGGCTCTCTTAAGTACCCAAGCCCCTTAGGCTCTTATCGCTTGGTGTCAGGAATAAACAACGAGTCCTCCAAACTAGTATGTCACAACGAGCTACAAGTAATGATTTATCTAGGTGCCTTCACAGCTTTTCCCCGAAGGGTAGTGAGTGAAGGAAGACACCCAACCATCACCTAGCTTCAACAAAGCCTTTGATTAACCCCCTCAACCCACTATAGAAATGGTCAACTAATGCACAAATTATACACATCACAAGACATGATTTCGAGGCCGATTCTCTAAATCCCCAGTGGAGTCGCCAGACTGTAGACAACAGAACCTGGGCGACGCTGTTCTAGGCTCGCGGCCTAGTTGGGAAGTATGAAATAACATGGAGTCGCCACCCGTGTGAACCGGGACAAAGATTTAAGGCCGCACTCACCCCTCGCAAGGGAAGACCTCAAACCGTTGGGTTCGGAATGGTCCCTTACTTATGTCACTTGTGATGATATAATTTGTGCAATAAACTAACCAAATCTATTCATCATTCATGCTCAAGGGTACTTAGATCTAACATGTTTTCATCCAATAATTCCACGCAATGTAACACAACAAGCATATTGAACCATTAAATCAACATGTATAAATCATTACCCAAACGCATCATAAACTAAGAACATGCATAATGAACAACCTAAACATGCTTTAACAAATGAATAACAAACTAAATTAAACCATGCTTTAAATAGTAAACATATAGCCTAAAGACTATAACATGCTCAAATCACAAATTAGGATGAGACGATATGCGTGCATCTTAAGTGGTACGTGCATTGTATCCCGAGTGCAGACCATACTACCGTCCATTCGGAGTCGGCTATGGAATTTACGTCCGGGTTTCCATCCGATATACCACAAAAGAGAACACATATCCCGCTCATCCAACAATCACATCATGCTTCATTCAACGACTCTCATGCAATTATATATCAAAATAAATAAAACAACAATAAAGAAGATAAGTAGAAAGGTGCCATCAGGTCTAACCTCTTTTGTAGTCTAAGAAGGGCGTTACACGTCCGTTAGAAGGGTGAATGATCCGCTACTCTTTTAGTTCACCAACTCAATGTCTTTCCTCGCTGTTTTGCTGCTCGGGCTGCTGTTTCAAGTCCGTTTCGCTGGCTGCTCTACTTTGCTCATTGTTCAGTCACTGTCTTGAGTTGGGTGAGTTTTGCTGTTTTGGGTTTGAGGGACTGTTTTGGGTGCTTAGGGAGGTGCGTTTGTGGGGATTTTTTAGGGAACTTTATGGAGGTTTTTGGGATGGTGTTTAGGTGATTTTAGGACTGTTTTATGGGTTAAAGACGCAACAAAAAACTGACCAGAACAGGGAACGAAACTGTGCAGTTTAAGGTGCAGTGAGGGGTGTTTCGGGACTGTTTTGGGCGCTGAATTGGAGCTGTGAATGGGGGTCTTTTGTGCGACTTTGGGGCTGTATTTGAGGCTTATTTTAAGGTGTTTTAGGGCTGTGAATGGTGGCTAGAACTCGGCAATGGAGGGCTGTGAAAAGGGCTTGGGCGTGAGTGATGTTGGTGAAGAAGAGAAGATGCGGCAATTGGAGGGCTTGTTGGCTTGGTGTTGCGGCAATGGAGGCTATTGGAAGGGTTTTAGGCGTGTAAGGAGGCTTTACCAAGTGCTTGGACGTGCTTGAGAGAAGGATATGTGCTAGGTTTTGAATGGGGGGTGAAGGCCTTTTTTATAGGCAAAGAGAGAAGACTTTCCTAATTTGAATAGGAGAAGGATTTCTCATTGATGGTGACATCTCCTAATTTGTATCTCACAAGGAATGAATCTCCTTATTAGGATGGTGATTGCTTTTGATTTAGGAAAGGGATCTATGAGATTTATTTTATTAGGAAGGGATTTGACTTGATTTTAGCATGTGATAAATGTGCATATCCTTAATCTAGGAAGCCATGGGCGTGAATAAGGCTATATGGACGTGGGCTTTGGTTTGACTTGGTTTGACTTGGGTATTTTGGGTTTGGTTTGGGTATTTTGGGTTTGGTTTGGGTTTGGTAGGTGGTCTATGGGGGGTTTTGGGCCTAAGATAAGCTTTGAAACGGAAGTCCAACAAGCAACCGAAGCTAAACAACGAGGTTAAATCCAACAAAAATTCCATTTTCCAACTTTACCCTCCAACGTCCGTTTCCCGCGACTTTCATGACTAAAGAGTAGTTGCCTCCATATGAGACTCATCATTGGGCTAATGTGTAAAAATACAATGCCTACAACCAGTATCTCTAGTGAGAGTCAAAGGTATTAGCTAAGGAGAACTTGATCGAATATAGCTAAAGATTTAGAGAAAGTGATTTTCCTTGGAGACTAAGAAGGTTGAGCACAGCTAGAGGTTCGGAAATAAGGTAGTACATGATACCTAGCAAAGATTTTATGAAATGAAATTGAGGTGGTACCTCTCACTAAAGAACTTAAGGGATATTCATTGGAGCTATGAATTCTGAAGTAGTAGTTTATCGAGTATGACATAAGGTTCGATGCATGAGTTAGATATTAAGAAATATGAAGAATCTCATATGCTCACCAATCAATTGGTAAATGATTAGCCGGGTAAAGGTCTTCATAGTTAAGCCAAATAGAATCCCAGATGATACAAAATAGTTACAGAACAGTACGAGGTTTATAAGGGACCCACAAATTTAGTGACCTATGGTAAGATCCTAAGTTTAAAGAGAATTCGAGGACGAATCCTATTTAAAGGGGGGAGAATTTGTAACGATCAGAAATTTCAACTACTGCTACACAGTAAGACGAGTGTCACATATTATAAATTATGTTTGGAAACATAAATTTTTTCAGATGACTATCGGTAAATTCTTCGAGAATTTGATATTAGATGTTAAGATATTTCATTCCGGATAGCTTATGGTATTTGGGCCTTAAATTTTTCATAAGAACTCTGATTTTTATGAATTTTATATCGTCGGAAAGATGAGATCGAGATCTACAACTTTCGTGTTGAATATTTTCCTAAATTCGGACCAGAAGTGATTCGAAAATACAGATCAATAATTCGGATGAATAGTACCCGAGGGCCATTCTAGAGAATTTTCAAAACTTCTACAAAACTCTAAATTTTCCTTTACCTTTGACAATTTCAAAGAAGCCCAAGTATAAAAAGGGGTTACTATTAGCATTTCATAAAATTGGAGAGAAAAGAAAGAAGAAGAAAACGTGAATGGAGGAAGAGAAGAAGAAGAAAAGAAAAAAGGAAGAAAAGATAAGAGGAATAGAAGAAAAGAAGAAAATAGAAGAGGAAAGAGACAAAAGAAGAGTTTGGCATCCATGAAGGCTTGAGATATGAAGGAAAATGAAGAGAATGAAGGTAAGGAAACCTTAACCCAAGTTATAGATATTGGTGTTTTTGATGATTTATATGTTGATGATAATGTTAGGGTTATAGTAATTGATGTTTATGTGGGTTTAGTGATAAGGAAGTAATGGTTGTGGGAAATCCCCAATTTGTTAAATTTTAGAAATGAGATTAAGACTAGATGATAGGTTAAATATAATTTGACATTGAGAATGATATTGATGGTATTTTAGAAATTGGTTGAGGTTAATTACTTGTGTGGAGATATGGGTTAAGTGATAAGGAAATTGATTAAGGAAAGCATGAAGATAAGCCCAGAATTTGGTCATGCACCGCGACACAGAGAGCCCTACATCGTGACGCGATCTGGGAATTTTCCCATAAATGATTCTGGTTTGGTTCGCATCGCGACGCGAGGGTTTTTACGTCGCGACGCTTAAGGAAAAAGTTTGGGTACGCCTCTGGACGATGCGCCCTGACCTGCGTCGCGACGCGAGGTCAAACAATTCCCCAAATTAGTTTCAAACCATCTCAGTTTCACCCAAACACATTAGAGGCTACCCTATAAGTCTTGTATCAACTAGTATGAATATATTACATCATGATGTGTGTACGATACCCTCAAAGTGAAAACGCTTACTTGAATAAGAAAATTTTAGTTTGATTCCGAAGTGCATTTCTAATCTAGTTTATCCAATGTAGATCATCACAGGAACAACAAGTTCCACCAGCAAAGTGAAGAAAGACTAGCGGAACTCCAAAACAGTGAGTGTACCTCTTTTCTCAAGACTGATTTTATTTAACAGTTTTGATATCAGCCTTATTTTTTAGCATGTAGGGCGTTAGCCAGAACTTTATTACAGTTATTTTTTAGATAATGATGATTTATAAAGGAAATTTTTTTCAAAGTATGAGTTTTATGGTTTTTCGAGGTATGAGGGAAAAACCTACCTCAGGATGTAACTTGTACAAAGATGGAATTGATGGACATCACATGTGCACATGTAGAAGACTGGGGGGACGGCGATACGTAACTCCCCCAGATCCTAGTTCAGGACTAGGGATGACAGATGCCCCTAGATCCTAGTTTCAGAGCTTGGAGGGTAGCATAGATCTGCACCCCTAGTTCTAGTTCAGTGGCTTGGGGGACGCCGATACGTAACGCCCCAAGACCACTAGTTTCAGGGACATTAGTGACATGCTTTGGGGGACGGCGATATGTAATGCCCCAAAGTCATGGTTTTGCATTCCTGGCTCTAGTTAGGAGTATGAGGGGACGGCGATATCTAACGCCCTCATACGTCAAGTTTTTCAGATACAAACCAATTTTCAGTTATCAAATTTCAGAAAAAGAGTTTTCAGAAAGCAGATTTCAGAGAGATAAGCTTTATAGAAGAGATTTCAGACAAGGTTTTCAGAAATTTTTTTTATATAAAGTTATTTCTGAAATGTGATTTCAGAACCAAGTGTTTTTATATCAGCATTTCAGTTTTTTGTTCACTCACTTAGATCGTACATCGATCTAACCCGTTACTCCAGTTTTCTGTTGTTGCAGGTATTATCGAATGACGAGCTCGGGAGGACAAATACTGATGCAGTCATTAGGGTATAGAGTCCACCAGTTCAAGTCAGGAAGAGAGTGAGAGTCCAATCAGAGTCAAATAAAAGTCATGTATTAGTATTTGGGTTATGTGTAGTCATTGAATAAACATGTGTCTTTATGTATACAGTTATGGGAGTTGAGTTTGCATGTTAAGTTGTTAAGTTTGGGCCATGGTCTCATACATACGATATATATATAATTAGAGAAAAGAGCATTAGTAATTGAATAACAGTTATCAGAGTCAGAGGGTTATGGGGTTAGTACGGTCTATCATCTGCCGGTAACATCTCCTAAATTGGGATGTTACAAGAAAACAGTTATGTGATATATGGTTGGTTGATTTTGCAACAACATGGCACATGACCTCTAGAAGATAATGATTCTGTCATTATGAACTTGTCTCTGGAGGATCAGTTTTTCTAGGTAATGATTATGTCTTGAAAATTATTGGGATTGGAGCCATCAAAATAAAGATGTACATGGTACTATTTGCACTGTAGAAGATGTTCGACATGTTGTGGGAATGAAGAAAAATCTTCTATTAGTTTGACAATTAGATGACCTCGGATACAAGACCGTTGTTGAAAACAGGGTACTAAAAATGGTAAAATGAGCACTTATAGTCTTGAAATCAGAAAAAGTCTCAGCAAACTTGTATATGCTCTTGGGAGACTTAATTCAGGAAGCAATTGCATCAGTAGCATCACTGGATTCTAGAGAGTAAGCTTCTATGCCAAATCTCAGAACATGGAATGAAGATTCTTGTTAATCAAAAGCTATTCCCAGGCTTGAAAGCGGTTAGTATACCGTTTTGTGAGCATTGTGTTACAAGTAAGCAAAACAAATTAAAATTCAGCAAGTCAAGTGTTCGAAGTAAAACAATTTTAGAGTTGATTCACTCTGATGTTTGGGAAGCACCGGTTCAATCTCCGGGGAAAGAAAAATATTTTGTATCGTTTATTGATAAATTTTCTAGAAGATGTTGGATATACCCGATCAAAAATAAGTCAGATGTGATGCCAGTTTTCAAAAATGTCAAAGCAAAAATTGAAGTTGAAACTTGAAGGAGAATCAAGTGTTTAAGGACAAAAAATTGAGGAGAATATTACAGCAAGAAATTTGATGCATATTGTCAACAAGAATACATCAAAAGGCAAACTATTACACCATACACTCCTCAGTAAAATGGTGTGGTAAAAAGGATGAATAGAACACTGCTAGAAAGAGTAAGAGCTATGCTCATAACAACTAGTCTACCAAAATGTTTTTGGACAGAAGCAGTTCATACATCATGTTATGTTGTAAATAGATTTCCATCAACTGCCAATGATTTGAAGACACTGATGGAGATGTGGAGCGGAAAGCCAGCTGATTACCCATCTCTTCACATTTTTGATTGTCATGTGTATGTGATGTACAACACTCAAGAAAGAACAAAGCTATATCTAAAATCTAGAAAATGTATTTTCTTGGGTTACGTTGATTGAGTAAAGGGGTATCGCTTGTGGGATCCCACTACCCACAAGATCATCATCAGCAGAGATGTGATATTTGCAGAAGAATAACTGCAGAAAGAAGGAAATGATAGCACTTCAAAAGAAAGTACAGAGACTGCAACGGTACTGGTGGAAAATAATCCAGAACAATAAAATTCATATTCTTCTGAATCAGCACCAGAGCACAATGTACCATAACCAATTGAGTTTGAAGCTTCTGAAGTTCGTCGATCAACTCGAGAGAGAAGACCTCCAAGTTGGCACTCAGAATATGATATGGAGAGTAGTAGTGCATATTGTCTTCTAACAGAGGATGGAGAGCCATCAACTTTCCAGGAAGCTATAAAATATGTAAATGCATCTTTGTGGATGGCAGCAATGCAAGAAGAAATATAAGTTTGGCAAAGAAATAATACATGGGATCTAGTACCATTACCACGCGGAAGAAAAGCTATTGGTAATAAATGAGTCTACAAGATCAAGAGAGATAACAATGATCAAGTAGAGCGGTATCGCACACGATTGGTGGTGAAATGATATGCTTAGAAATAATGGATTGATTTCAACAAGATATTTTCTCCGGTGGTTCGACTTACAACAGTCAGAGTAGTCATGGCTATGTATGTTACTTTTGACCTACATCTGGAACAATTGGATGTAAAAATTGCATTTCTTCACGGAGAACTTGAAGAATAAATTTATATGCTCCAACCAGAAGGTTTTGCTGAAATAGGAAAACATAATTTGGTTTGCAGGTTGAACAAATCTCTATATGGTCTCAAACAAGCGCCGAGATGTTGGTATAAGAGATTTGACTCATTCATTATTTGTTGTGGGTACAAAGATTTGAAAATAATGACTTTATTATTTTGTTGTTGTATGTGGACGACATGTTAATAGCATGTCTTAACAAAGATCGAGTCCGATAACTAAAGGCACAGTTAGCCAGAGAGTTTAACATGAAGGATCTAGGACCAGCAAACAAGATTCTAGGGATGCAAATACACCAATACAGAAATAACAAGAGGATTTAGCTTTCTCAGAAAAATTACTTGAAGAAAATCTTACAGCAGTTCAACATAGAAAATTGTAAGTCAATCTCTACCACACTTCCTGTTAATTTCAAGTTATCTTCTTTTATGTGTCATAGCAATGGAGCTGAGAGGAAAGAGATGTCTCGAGTAGCCTATGCATCAGTATTGGGAAGTGTAATGTATGTCATGATTTGTACAAGACCAGACATTGCAAAAGCAATGAGAGTAGTTATTCGTTTTATGACGAATCCTGATAGAGAGCATTGAAATATTGTTAACAGGATCCTTAGATATATCAAAGGAACCTCAGATGCTGCATTATGTTATGGAGGATCGGAATTAGTTGTCAGAGGCTACATGGATTCATATTTTACATGAAATCTGGACAAAAGAAAATTCACCACTGGTTATGTATTTGTATTTGTAGGAGGAGTAGTGAGTTGGGTATCCAAGTTACAGAGTGTTCTGGCTTTGTCTACAACATAAGCTGAATACATGACAGCTACACAAGCTTGCAAGGAAACTATTTGGTTTCAAAGGTTATTGGAGGAGCTCGGGCACAAACAAGAGAAGATTTCATTATTTTGTGACAGTCATAGTGCTTTGTATATTGTAAAAAATCGAGATTTTCATTCAAGAACGAAGCATATAGGGGTACAATACCACTTTGTTCGTGAAGTAGTGGAAGAATGCAGTGTGGACTTGTTGAAGGTACACACTAATGGGAACATTACAGACGTAATGACCAAGCCTATCAATACATACAAGTTTGTATGGTGTAGATCCTCTTATGGCTTAACAGAAACGTAAGCAGCTTGAAGACAGCAAAATAGAAAGGATGGTGTGGAAACATATTGGTTCTCAATCAAGTGAGAGAATTGTTGAGCAAATTGCACATTTCGATGCTGAAAGTCAGCATTGAAAGGTGTGTGATAGAAAAATTAAAATATATTAAATTTTAGGTGGATCTCATATGCTTAAAAAGAAAATAATAAAAAAATAGAATTCACTATTTACAAGAGACTTCATTTCATTATTCTCTTCATCCCATTCTCAACTAAATCATATGTATTCTAAGAGAGAATATATATATATTTTTTAAAAGTTTGTGAGAGAGTTGTGGTTCTCATATTCTAAGAGAGTGTGAGATTGTTCACTCATTGTGTTTAGAGAGATGTTGTAAAATTCTTTCCACTATAGTGAAATCTTTCTACATTTGCCCGTGGATGTTTCCTTCACATTGAGGGTTTTACCATATTAAATCTGTGTCTCATTGCATTATTTTATTGTTAAGATTTATGGTAGCTACGCCTCATAATTATTATTATATTGTTACATGATAGACAACACCTCATGAACTAACAATTATTCTTAATTTCACTTTATTTACGTGCCAGCTTCAGCCCACGATCTCCTAATATTTCCGAGAGGACGTCTACTATTAGAAGCTCATGGAGAAAAAAATATAGACACGACGTTATTGTTTTAAAGAAGCCATAATGCAAGTAAGACATGATATGCACTCTAGAACCCGTCAAACCAAAATACCACCAAGGCATAATAAGATCAATGCAAGGCTTAATGGGCCAAACTCGGCCCACATAAAAAACACATGGGGTACGATAAGAAATGAGAATAATTTTGGGCCGGCATGTTGCTACATCGTCGTTTTCCCTTATAATCAGACCCGACATGACCAACAACAATTCGGTTAGCGGCTGCTTGTTATCGTTTCCTTTCCCGAATCAAACTCGCGAGTGCCAATTTTGTCCTTACAACAAAAGTAATTTTCATTAGCTTAAAATTTTCACTTATCCACTTACTCGCCGAGCAAGACTTATCAGGTTCGTCCATTTTAATGCGATACAAATTAATCGTACTTCCATTATGTTGCTCTTTGTTATGGCTAGGGCTCAAATTTTTATCCAGCAATTTTGAATCAATTTACGCATATAAATATTTGTACTTACGTATGTAACTTTTTAATTTGTTTCTAAAATTTCCATGAAATTTGATGATTGAGAATTTGTGCTGTTGTGGTGTCTGTTTGATTTGAATGTGGAAATCCAGTTATTATATATGTGCGCGTGCGAGAGAGCTGTTAAACATATAGGTGGATTTGCTTGGGGGAAAGTTATTTCAATAAATTGAAATTTTGTTGCAAAAAGTGTTGAAAAATCAATTGGGTCGAGGGCTATTGAGATTAGCATTAAGATATAATAACTGTGTGTCTTTCCGTTGAAACACTTGCTTATTTAGGTTTGTCCATTTTAATCCGATATAATGCAGATGGTTTTTTACATGTGTGTCTTTCTGTGGAAATGGTTGCTTATTTAGGTAGTCAGACGTTGAAGTAGTTGATAGGAGGAGGACTTTTATCTGAGACTTTTTGTTTGGCTCACATATCGTTGAAGTTAGAGGACTACTCGATTATTTATGAACTTTTGAGGGGAAAAAAGTATAGTTAACTTGCGTAAGTGGCATTCTCTTCTTGTGGTTTTTGCTTGATTTGAATGTGGAATTAGTTATTGAGCTGGATTTGTATCTGATATTGGGAATTTTTTGGAAAGTTATTTTTTCATTGTTAATGAAAAATGTGCTTCGTTATGAAGGAGTTTTATTTATATAGGGAATCAAAAAGTCTGCCCGTGAAAGAAATTTCTGTTAGTGTAGGGGTTTTGAAGACTGGTAGATTCGACTTATATGAATTCTTGCTATGTGCCAAAAAATGCTGCAAAAATCAAAGGACACCAAAATCACACGTTGTTGGGACTTCATGATGGTCAGTGGTCATCTACACTGTCCTAAAAAGATAACTGATAATTTGTTTCTTTTGTCTGCATTACAGCAAACGAGCTATGATATGCATATGTATCTTATTCTAAGGGCTTAATGTATATATGTTGCTCTAGATAAACCATTTTGTCGCTCCAAAACAAACATATAACCTCTCGTACTTCTAATAGCTGTTTATACTCCCACTTTAGAGTGCTTTATGCTAGAAGAGAAATATATCTCTCGTTATTTTAACCTGAAATCAAACTATTTCTGGTCCAGATTAAAATCCCTTTCAGAAGAATCTGAAAAAATAAAATAATGAACACTGAGGTACCCACATCCACATGATCTCAATGCTATTATATTGTGCTTGCTGCAATAAAATTGTACAGCAAAAATACACTAATTCTCTGCTTATGCCCGAATAATAAGTTAGTACTTTTTCACTGATTAAGTTTAACTTTTGTATTAATGCTCATCCTTAATGTGGATCGGTCGTTGAATTCTAAGATAAATCATTTCTGAAAAGGAAACCCTATATGCCTATTTTTGTTGGTACAATAGACGACAATCTGCATCAACTTCCTGTCTCTAAGGAAAAATGGGTTCTTTTCTGTTTATCAACATCATTGTTACCACTTTTAGGGATAGTGATGTAGCAGTTTATGAGAGATAGGGATCCCAAACTTATTCCAAATGGTTAAAATAGTCCTACACCAACTGATTTGTGTGCCACAACAACAACAGCATGTGTTCTTTTTCTTCCAAAACCATCCTTTTGAGAATTACGGAACACATCATTTATTATTCTCCATTGGATTGCACATTTGTATTTTTGCTGTTGGATACTTAGGTTGACGTATAGCTGTCCTCAAAGGACAAGTTAGTTAGTTTGCTTCTTGCAGTGGAAGCAAGCGATCAATGGTCCAGATCCTTTTACCAGCCTTGGAGGGGAGGTGTTTTAGTTTGGGTGGGACAAAGTGAGGTGCATGGTAACTTAAAAAAAAGATTGACATGGATAGCCAGTTTACTTGTATGATTATCTTTGTTTCAAGAGCACGTGTTATTTTGTAAGTATCATCCTGATGTCTATATTATGACATTGTCTAGGGGAAATGTGGATGAATTAATTGAGAAGAAGCTTTTGTGGTAACGAATACATAGGTTGAAAGAGGTATATATAGTCCTCGAGTACAGAAGAAATGTGGAGACTGATCAGTGCAGATTTAAAATATAATGCTATTATATGCTAACAAAATCATGTGACTGGTCACCAATTATGCTTATACACTTTGTAGCATACTTTCCTCGATGAGAAGACAAAGACAACTTTTTTCCCAATCTTGTAGTTGGTCAGACTTCCTAGAGCTAACTTCAGTTTTCTTTGTTGCCGAAATATTTGGAATTCTCTAAATGCTCTCTGTGAGAAGTTATAAGCGCATTTCTACTGATTGCCGATTTCCTATGGTGATAGCTAGCTTCTGGTCTCTTTTCTCATAAGAACATACCTTTCCAACTTCTGATCCTCTGACCTTTCCTATATTTCTGGGGAAAAAGCTCCTCATACAAGTCACTCCCACAGTACACTGGTCCTAGTGTCTTCCTGCCTTATTTTCTTTTCTCTAAAACCTTCTCGGTCCACTATTAATTGTCTAACTTTAATCCGGTGTAGGTGGCTGGTCAAGAACTTGGAGTTTCTGTCCACCCTATTTTTTCTTGTCTTTGCTGTCTTGGGGAAAGTTATTTTTTACTTTTTTGGAGGAGATCCACGACTTTCCTGTGAAGGTTGTTTTATGGAGATGATGCTGAACGTGTAATTGTTTGTGATTGTTGCTTGTTGAAATGTTGTGTTCTTTACTTTTGGGATTTGGTGTTTTCTGTTTTGAAGGGTGCAGTAGGGGCTTGGTTTGTACTTGTGGATGATGATTGTGGACAGGGAGGAGCAGCTATTTTTGGTGGTGAAGTTTTTGCAGATCGGTGGTGGTAGGTGTTTATAGGTATTAGTTTTAACATGAGTTCTGTCAGCAGGAGCAGGAGCCCGCTGGATCGTAAGATCCGCTCTGATCGCTTTTCCTTCCGTGATGCACCTTACAGGAGAGGGTCTCGTCGGGGTTACAGGTTTTCTAATTTTGGTCATATACTTGTTTATTCTCTCTTTTTGACAATTGGCTTGAGGGTTTTTTTTTTTTTTTTTTTTTGGGGGGGGGGGGGGGGGGGGGGGTGAAGGAGACTGTTAATATCTTCAGTGGAGGTTGTTTTTGTAGCTGACAGCAGCTATTGGTGATGTTTCTGCATGATTATGTCTTTGAGGATCTTCAGAATTGTTTTTAACATTTTTCCTTATGGAGCATCAGTTCACTCAAGTGTGTTATTCATACATTTACTGAATGCCATATTGGTTGGGGAGATACTATTTTCCCTGCCTTTGCGTGATGTTTTATGTTAAAACTATACTGAATATTCGCTTTTGTGTTTTGAGTCACTCTGAGGCATGTTTATATGTCATGAATTCCTTGTCATCAAATTGCGTTCAAGTGTTAGTATTTTCTTACAAGTAGTATATATTGTTGCTGTGCATTATGGTCGGTATTTTCTTAAAAGTAATATATATTGTTGGTGTGCATTATAGCCGTTTTTGTGTTATTTCCTGGATTCGTCTTAGTAATTGCTTCTGTGGGGGCTTCTTAACTCTTTTGAGGACACCTTTCTCTTTTACTTGGAAGACCCAAAAAAATGCAAAGAGAAAGGTTATTCAGCATTCATTAGGATGAAAAGTTCTTCAGGTGTCATGTTTTTCTCTCTACCCCACACGCCGTCACGCCCCAAAAAACTCTCTTATTTTCACTTTTTCCATTGTTTAAAATCTACTTAAATGTGGTGACTGACTATTAGACTAAAATGATTCTAGATTTACAATGTCCCATGCATTATTTTCTACTCGAGTTAATTTTCTTTTCTTTTTTTTTGGTCAGCCCAAGCAATCTGTGCAAGAATTGCAAACAGCGAGGTCATTTTGCTAGAGAGTGCTCTAATGTGGCAATTTGTCACAATTGTGGCCTTCCAGGGTAAGTAATCTCTTTCATATGAGCAAATAAAAGTATATAAGTTCATATATGATTCCCCAAGGGGCGTGGCTTGATGTTGTGTAGGGCTCAGGATCTTACCTTGAGGTCCTGGGTTCGAATTCAGGGAGTGCGTTTCTTGTAAGAGTCTGGGACAGCCGGGGGTTTTACCTGCTCCGCTTAAGCCCGGAACGGGTAGTTTGGCGGTGGGGTTTCCAACGAGTTTTAAAAAAAAATTCATATCTGATCACTTGAATTGAACACATCGTGTAATTCACACATAGTTTGACTGGAGTTGGCGGTTGTATTAAGGTGCGTAGCTGCAGGGCTGTCTGGTATACTCTTAGGAAATGGTTTCAATTCTTGAAAATGAAGAACCTTTAGGAATCGTGTTTGCCATGTTTTTTAAAGGAAAAACTTACTCTCAAAATTAGGTCATGAAAGTTAAATTAACGTTTTTGTATACATGTTTTGACTTTCATTCATTTTAATTGATTGTTCATTAAGATTTAGAAAAATTACCAAACATGTTTTCCAATCTTTAAAAATACCGTTTTAAAATGATAGTGTGAGAATTTGTGAAGGAAAAATTGTGTATTAAAATTTGCTTGATATAAAAACTTAATGAGAGGCCTTTATATAGGCATTATACAATTACCATATTAAATACACACAACAACTACCAACTACACAATTAATGCTTGGTTGAATATAATCTAACAATAAATAACTAATTAGCTTCTCAACTAATTCCAACACTCCCCTCAAGCTGGAGCATACATGTTGTATGCACCAAGCTTGTTACAGATGAAATCAGCACAAGAACCATAGAGAGACTAGGGTTTTAAAAGCGCTGCGGAGAATGCCAGCAGGAACATATATGGTGACTTGGTTGTTTAACGTCATTGGAGAATGCACAACGAGAACAGATGTGGAGGTTTGGATGGTTTAACATCGCTGAAAATGCACAGCTGAAAAGTTTTAAACTATTCCAGAACAGCTCAAAACATCTAAAGAAAACTTGCCAAATCACCCCATAACAAAACCCCGAAAAAAGTCAGATGTGGAACTTGGTGCAAATAGGGATAAGAATTAGCATTTCGTCGTCACTGATATTGTCAAGATGCCAAAGAAGATGCGGCGCGTGAGGCTCACACATATATAGCGGTGTGTGTTCCCCACGCGCCGACTTGAACGACGACTCTAAAAGTGAGATACTAGAACCAGAGAAAGATTGGCTCTGATACCATGTGAGAATTTGTGAAGGAAAAATTGTGTATTAAAATTTGCTTGATATAAAACTTACAATGAGAGGCCTTTATATAGGCATTATACAATTACCATATTAAATACACAACAACACAACTACCAACTACACAATTAATGCTTGGTTGAATATAATCTAACAATAAATACTAATTAGCTTCTCAACTAATTCCAACAGATAGTAAAAGCATCATAACATTTCACTCCAAGTTTTGTGTAGAAAAAAAAAAAGCATAAATTTTTTAAGAGTCCTGATAGAGGCTTAACATGGCATCTATATGTTCAAGCATATGCTTCCATGCAGTGTCTGGAATTGAGATTGTTCGATTAATTTGATGTAGATGCAAGCTTCATGATGTCTTAGTAGACAAAATCTTTTTCTTAGGAAGTTTGTATATTGTGGTTGCTAGTCCATTATTAACCCATGTGTTTCTCTCTGGCCTTATTCGGTAGAACATTGCATCTTTCATTGATCCTCATTAATCTTTACAGCAGCTGCTCCTTTACCAAGTGACGGACAAAGTGCGATTGCAAACTAGTGGTATTACATTGTCTCTGCGTCTCTCTACCTCTACCTTCACCATTGTCTTGCAATATTCTAAAAAACGCTAGGCGGTAGCCGTACGGTGGGGGAGCACCTAGGCGGCATTAGGCGGTTTTATTTTTTATTCAAAAGATTGGAAAAAATAATAAATTTGGGGGAAAAACATACAGATCCATCTAGAACCGCCTAGACCCACCTGACGTCGCTAGCAACCGTTTTCATGCATAATCAGGACGACAAGGCATTGTTTAGCACCTAGGGGCCACACAGGCCCTTTTTTAGAACAAGGGTGTCTTGGAATTATTGTCACTCTATCATATGGGACATTTTTTTATTTTTATGATGACCTTTTAACTAGGGGTGTAATCGAGTCGAATCGAGTTCGGCTCGATAAGCATTTATGCTTAAGCTCGAATCAAACTTTATATGTGTTGTTCGAACTCGACTCGTTAAGAAAATATTGGGATCGAGCTCCGCTCGAATTCGATTACTAAATGATTCAGTTCGGTTTTAGCTCGATTAATTTAAGAATTAAGTTTTTATTTTTTATTTACTTTATCAAATTTTAAATAATTTCCCGACAAAATTCAAATGTTGGTGATCTCTCTCTCTCTATATATATATATATATATATATTGTGAGAATTTGTGAAGGAAAAATTATGTATAGCATGTGAGAATTTGTGAAGAAAATTATGTATTAAAATTTGCTTGATATAAAACTTACAATGAGAGGCCTTTATATAGGCATTATACAACTACCATATTAAATACACAACTACCAACTACACAATTAATGCTTGGTTGAATATAATCTAACAATAAATACTAATTAGCTTCTCAACTAATTCCAACACTCCCCCTCAAGCTGGAGCATACATGTTGTATGCACCAAGCTTGTTACAGATGAAATCAGCACAAGAACCATAGAGAGACTAGGGTGTTTAAAGCGCTGCTGGAGAATGCACAGCAGGAACATATATGGTGACTTGGTTGTTTAACGTCGTTGGAGAATGCACAACGAGAACAGATGTGGAGGTTTGGATGGTTTAACATCGCTGGAAAATGCACAGCTGAAAAGTTTAAACTATTCCAGAACAGCTCAAAACATCTAAAGAAAACTTGCCAAATCACCCCATAACAAAACCCCGAAAAAAGTCAGATGTGGAACTTGGTGCAAATAAGGGATAAGAATTAGCATTGCGTCGTCACTGATATTGTCAAGATTGCCAAAGAAGATGCGGCGCGTGAGACTCACACATATATAGCGGTGTGTGTTCCCCACGCGCCGACTTGAACGACGACTCTAAAAGTGAGATACTAGAATCCAGAGAAAGATTGGCTCTGATACCATGTGAGAATTTGTGAAGGAAAAATTATGTATAGCATGTGAGAATTTGTGAAGAAAATTATGTATTAAAATTTGCTTGATATAAAACTTACAATGAGAGGCCTTTATATAGGCATTATACAACTACCATATTAAATACACAACAACACAACTACCAACTACACAATTAATGCTTGGTTGAATATAATCTGTTGGAATTGGTTGAATATAATCTAACAATAAATACTTTCCAACATAATCTAACAATAAATATTAATTAGCTTCTCAACTAATTCCAACATATATATATATATATATATATATATATATATATATATATATATGATATTGAGTCGAGTTGTGTGTATACGATCCGAATTGAGTCTAATTTGAATAGTGTTCACGAGTAAAACACGAGCCGAGTCGAGCTTTTATGAGTCGGTCTCGTTTAATAATTGAGCTATTATTTTCAAATTCGAATAGCTCATTTATTAAACGAATCGATCTTGAATCAAGCCAAATGTGAGTCGAGCTTGGACTGTAAATGAACCGTTCGATTCATTTACAGCACTACTTTTAACACCATTTGTTCCATCATTGTTCCTTTCAGGCTTCACTGCTAATCACCAGCATCAGATTCCTCATTCCATTCTTACTCTTGGTCCTTCCTGCACCAGAGCTAACATCCCCATTTCTGCTTCACTGCATTCTCGACCACTACTAAACTGATGCATTTGCTCTCTTCTGTGAAAAAATTACAATGTTTACTTGGTCTTTTACCTTTAATAATCCAGTCAAAAGTAGTCTCCAAGGGGTGTGGCTTGGTGGCAAAGGGCTTAGGATTTGGTTGCCAGGTCCTGGGTTCGAGTCAAGGGGATGCATTTTTTGTAAGAGCCTGAGGCAGCCGAGGGTTTTACTTGCTCCGCTTAAAGCCCTGGTCGGGTGGTTTGACGGCGAAGTTTCCAAAAATAAAATCCAGCCCAAATTATGAAAATTGTCAAATGAGATTTTAGGAAGTGAAAGATTGGGAGAAAGTTGAGATTTTATGGAAATTGTCAGATGAGATTTTATGGAAATTGTATTTCTCGATTTCTGTAATTTTCTGCAGTTGAACAGGGCTTGGGAGAAAGTTTGTTTCCTGTCAGCTAACTTCTGGTGCAAAATTTTTAATCACAAAAATGGAATTTGCCTCACTTGAATATATTGATATTCTTCTGATTTTCTTACTACTCGAAGTTCATGCGCAGCACTGATGTATTTCTTGTAATTATGCTCTGACATATTTGAGCACAGCCACATTGCTTCGGAATGCACTACAAAGGCATTATGTTGGAATTGTCGGGAGCCAGGCCACATGGCTAACAACTGTCCAAACGAGGGCATCTGCCACACCTGCGGCAAAGGTGGACATCTTGCAAGAGACTGCACCGCTCCCCCACTTCCACCTGGAGACTTGAGATTGTGTAACAACTGCTATAAGCAGGGTCATTTTGCAGCTGATTGTACAAATGACAAGGCTTGCAACAACTGTAGGAAAACAGGTCATCTGGCACGGGAATGTCCAAATGATCCCATCTGTAACGTGTGCAACGTTTCTGGGCATGTTGCTAGACATTGTCCAAAATCCAACAGTCCAGGAGATCGTGGCAGCGCTGGAGGCGGTGGTCGCGGCAGTGGTTACCGAGACATTGTATGTAGGAACTGCCAGCAATTGGGACATATGAGCAGGGATTGTATGGGACCTCTGATGATCTGTCACAACTGTGGTGGACGAGGACATCTGGCGTACGAGTGCCCTTCAGGGAGGTTTATGGATCGCTACTCTCGAAGGTACTGACAGATTGCGTATTTCCCCTTGTTGGAGACTCAAAATAGTTTCGGTTTGTTGGTTTGGAAATTTTATATGGTGTGTGATTGCTTTGCTTTTCTTCTGTGGGAGCATTTTGTTAACTTATTGATTTTGTGTCGTTTTTTGTTATTATCATGTTTTTTTTAAAACCAGACTCGACTGGCTGAAAAACAGGGGTGTAAAAAATCGATCAAAATCGATGAATTGGCTCGATTGGTTCTTCACAAAAAAAAAAACAAAAAAAAAAACAAAAAAGTAATTTTTCTTATAATTTTCGGTTCCGTTGGTAATATCAAAATTGTTCAACTGATCGAACTAGTGATTCATTAAATCTTTTAAATCATCGGTTCAATCACTAATTTGGTTTTTAAAATATTTGTTATTATTGTTTTTGCATAGACTTTCATTTTCGAATCCCATTTTCATTTTTTTAGAAATGAAAATGATGAAAACTTGTTTGCCAATAGCATATTTTGAAAATGACAAATGAAGTGGCGTTTTAATTTTTATATTTTTTTGGTCCTGAAAATATATTTGCATCGTAAAATAATCAATAGGGGTTTTGCTTGTCACCTCTCTTCATCAAGTAGTTCAAACATTTTTTCCCCTCTATTTTCGTTTCACATTACTGTTTCAAATTCATAGAAAGCTAATTATTTCAAATAAAAAAAAAAAACTGATCATTCATCCCCATTTTTTTCTTCACAAATTCATCCACACAATTGTTATGAATTGATTATAAACTACACTGCGAGGCCCATTATAACACATAAATATGTTATTTCTTAAAAACAATCTTATAACACATAAATATGTTTATGTTGTTGTCACTAAGGAGTTTGTTTTGGTATCAAATGACTTATGACTTATT
>SKCR01049246.1:0-79724 GCA_019454045.1 Zanthoxylum bungeanum
ATATCCCTGTTGACGCATTTTTGTCCGGTTTTGCCTCAAATTGCCTCCAGTGGTTTCCAAACTTTATTTATCTACAAAATAACACAAAACACATCAAAACATTCACAAAACTCAAGAAACTATACAAAATATTAGATTAAATGAGTGGGAAATAGTGATATAAATACCACTCATCAAAGCTCAAGCGGCTGGTCAATTCCGGGCTTAGGCCCGAGAGGTCTCTCTATCGTATAGAGCATATTCTCGGCCCCCAGGACAATCTTGAGGTTCATATCCCACTCAGGAAAGTTTGCACCATTAAAGACATTTTCGCCAATGATAATGTCCCTAACGTTGATCTTTCCCGCCATCTTAATTGCAATAGTCTAACTATTCAATTAATGATTTTTGGGTACAGTCCAACTGTTACAAGAAAATAATAAAATATTAGTCCAACTAATAAATACATAAAATGACGAAATAATTTGAAAGCGCGTAATGCCAAGTATTTGAACGAAATTGCAAATTCAATAATGGCCTCCCACTATTTTTCGGCGAGTCTCTAACCCTCTGTTGAGTACTCAGGAAACCTAGTTTCCTAGTGGGCTAGGATCCCGTTAAATAAAACACAACTTCACTTTGGCCAACAAGCTGTATGATATTTAACTAGGTAGATCTCTAAGATCAATTGGATCTCATCCAATTCCTAGATCCAGTAGGTGGACCTCCAAGTCCGAAACATGTATACAATGTATTTGCCAATATATCCAAGATATTTTCCTAACTTTTTCCTCTGAATCAACTAAGCCTTGGCTTTGGCTCAACAAGCTTAATGATTCCAGTTAAGCGGGACCCATTGACTTTGGAAAACTTCATAATCCATGTCGATGAAAAAGAAGTGACTTTGACTTTGGCCAACAAATCACAACTTGCCCAAGACATGCGATATGGAACAAAGCTTTCATGGTTCAAACACATCCGCGATGGACATTGATCTATACTTTGGCCAACAAACCAATGCCAATCTTGGATCTTGAGAAAGAACCACTCAATGGAAGGAAATCGCTTAATATTTGTTTGAGGTTTTTTCGCGTAAATTGGCAACCAATTTATTATCTTTGATTAGGTCTCATCATACACCCTAAAACATGCATTCTAAAAGCATAATAAGGCGCGAATTAAAATAATAATGATATGCGGATGGATACTTAACAATTTGTTCCTAGAACAAATCACTCAATTTCCTCTCCCCGGCTAGCAATATTCTAACTTCTACCCAATTACATAATACAATAAATAAACCTCATTAACATTGAGGGGAATTGGTGAGAAGAGAATTACAAAGAGTCAAGAGATAAAGGCTGGACACGCAGATCCAATTTAATAAATTCTAAATTTATTACAACAATTTCCAAAATTTCCCTTACCCATCTAATATCCATCCGATATACATTATTAATACAATACATCCATGTATTCACACAAAGCATGTTATTCAATGAATCTAATCTAATTAATTAATCTTTGAATTAAGTGATCATCCAATGTTCAAACAACGATTTGATTTGCGCAAGTCCAACTCGTTTAAGAATAAGTACTCAAAGTGCGAATTCTTGAATTATATCGAACTATAATTTTAAATCCAATTTAATTTGTATTTAATACTAATTCATATTTAATTCCAAATTAAATAATTACACTTTCTTAATGCGCCTTTTAGACTTAGATTCTAAATCAATTTTAATGAGTCTCAAAGGCCCAATTAACATCCAATGTCAATTTAATTAAAGTCCAATGGGCTTTTAATTAATTCATAAGGCATGAGCTTTGGCTCATATGGGTCAAACCCAAATACCAAGGCCCAATAAAGGAATCACCTTATTTGCTATAAAATTAATTTCGGCCCATTAGGAACAATTAAATTTAAAAGGCCCATTTATTATATTTGGACTTTATGGAATGGTTTTAGGCCCAATTTGGATCCAATCCAATTGTCTTAAACCAACTTGGCCCAACCAAGCCCATTAGGCCCAAATATAACAATTTTAGCCCAATTTTAAATTAAAGCCTAATTAATTAAATTCCAATATTCCAAATATCATAATTTATTTAATTAAAGTGTATAGCCATAATTAATTAGTTAAATTAACATTTCCAAAACACCAATTTAATTAATTAATCATGCTTTATCATTTTCAATTCATGTCCAACATAATTGAAGCAAAATCAACCATAACATGCTCCTTAATGCTCATGGCAATTTAGGCATTTTATATCCGATTTTGATTTCAATCCAATTAAATCACAAATCAATATACTCATGCATTTTAAACACATCCAATGGTCTAAAAAAAAATCACCATGACAAAAGGCTCTAAGTTTTCGGCAAGCCAACCAAATTAGGGAAAAATTATCTAATCAATTTTGCTCAAAATTAATCATGCATAACTCTAAGTTATCATAATCTAAGCATACTCAAACAATCAATTTGACGAAATCATGCTCCAAGCAAAAATACTCAAATTCAAGATTATGAACCATAATATATTTCATGCTTAATTTGGCTCTGATACCATTGTTAGGTTCTTTAAGAACATGCCAAGGTTTTATTTAAGCATAAAAGATGTGAATACACAAAGTAAGATAGTGGAAAATATATTCACTTTGATCGGTTTCTTGGATGTAGGAAAGTTCAAAACTTTGAATCCTTTGAAGTAGTATGTTGAGCTCCAAGCTTTGATTCTTGAATTCCAAACTCAATGGGAAAGTTTCCCTAACACCTTTGAATGACTCCTTGGAAGTGCTAGCTTGAAGAAAAAATTGCAACAAAAATTTCTTCTTGGAGAGGAAGGTCACGACAATGGAGGGAATTGAGAGAGAGATATGAGTTTTTCAATTTTGTGTAATTGATTTCTAAAATCAAAAAATTGCCATATACCAAATCAAAGTTGGTATTAGTCATTAACCAAATTAAAATAAAATAAGGTAATGTGTTTTTCAAGCAAACAACCACTACTAACTTCCATCACCATAAAGGTAAGTGTTTGACTAGTGATGTGACTTGATGTGGGCCCCACTTAAATCAAAATCCGAGTGGGCCCGCAAAACACATATCGGGTTTGGGTTCATTAATTCCGAATTAACGAATTTTCCATTGCGATTTAATTAAATCAAATCTAATTAAATAATTATACATAGCAAAATTACTATTAAAGTCGCTCACGAATTAATTCTAAATTAATATGTTCGCCCGAATTAAAATCCAATTTTAATTCCGCTATGAAATCTAATTCATTTAATATATCGAATATATTATTTTATCGATTAATTCCAAATTAATCGTTTTCTCTCTTTTTATCGAATTTTATCCCAGATAAATTCTTTCCGCAATTAATCCTAGATTAATTTTCTCTCTCTTATAATTAATCTCAGATTAATTCTATTCGAGTCATACGTCATCAGTGCATCTTCAGGAAGCGACCCATGAGATCCGTGGATATGTTGGTAGTAAATCCGGTTATCGGACTATCCGAATTCATGCGTACCTGGTACCACGTTCTTACTGATTTACAAGACATGGTTGGCTTCTAGCAAAGCACCGTGCCTACCCAATTCTCCAGAAATATTATTTAAGGAATATATAATCTTTGTCAGGCGTAGTATACGTAGTAATGCGTATTGCGATCTAGTATCAGATGTCACATGCAAGGCCTGAAGCTGGAATAGTGTCTGCCACGTACGAAACATATATCGGATCACAAGCAACTAGTCTCTTTAATCGGATAATCATGACATTGTCATATTATCCTGATAGTTGCAACATAATAGAGTACCAGTTCTGTATCCCTGCGTGATCATCATCTCCATATGACTGAAGTGATACTTCCATCTTGACATCACACCTAATACACTACGATTCTCAATAAACCCAGAAGAGGCGTACACAGAACCTGTTAAAGCCCCGGACGACCAAAACCAAAGCGTATTGATTGTCGCAAGTATTAGTCTCATGCAAGTCTCAGGTTAAGACCAAATACACCTACCCTGATTCGGATTCTCATAGACACATAGTCATACTACCAATGAGATTCCGAGGGGTCTATCCAGAGTTAAGCTGTTCCCGTACCATCGATAAACACAACCTCTTATCACACCTGCATAAGTATCCAATACTTAAATATATGAGAACTATGCCGTTATACTTCAACAACGCGCACAAGTGCAATACTAGTCTATTCCGCATTATCGATGTCCAGTCTCGATAATACTACGACTATGGATATTTAATGATTAAACCTTCGTGGATTGATACTGTCTCATATCTTATAATCCAGAACTAATCATAAGGCTTTTATCATTTATATATTCAAGTAATCTAATTCCAAAATGATAAAATAGCAATTTTCATTGTCACATAGTTAATTTGTACAAAAACCACAATGTCTTTTATAAATAGTGACGTTATGGGTCATAATTGTCCAACAGCTACAATATTAAAAGCTAGATACTTAAGAAATACATACATGCTGAATGCGACTGGTGGATGTGATCCTTCTTTTATTCGGAGGAGTTTATTATGGAGTAGTGAGTTGATTCATATAGGCTCAAGATGGAGGATCGGTTGCGAGGAAAAGGTTTCAATACAACACAACAACTGGTTGCTGAGACCAGAAACTTTTAAACCAATGAGTGTAGTCCACTCTCTTACGGAGGAAACGGTTAACAAACTGATTGATGAGAACAACCAATGGAGAGCCCAACTTGGAGTTTTAGCTGTGGCAATCCATAACACCAGTTTTAATGGAGATGTTGAGCAAGCGGAAGCCGAAGCAATGAGATTTGGGATTCGTCTAGCTAAAGACTTGAGGGCGAAATCTCTAGTGACCAGGAGATTAGTTGGGAAATGGATAATATTAGCTTCAATTTTATCCCTAGGAAATTGTATGTTCGAGCTCATATGCAGGCAAAGCTTGCTATGAGCAGCAGAGTCTGGATTGATGTTAATCCAGCTGATGTTATTGCTTGTGTTTCTGTTTAATGAATTCTTGCTTTTCAATATATATATATATATATATATATATATATATATATATATATATATATTAGTGTGTATATATAATATTAGTGTGTGTCCGTGCCGTAGGCACGGTGTTACAATTAAAATTATATAGAGATAAAAGATTTGTTATTAATTTGTTTATAATAAAATGATTTTATTTTTTAATTAAATGATTTGATTCTTTAATTTATTTGGTAGTTTTCATTTTCCATTTTTATAGAGATTTTATAATGAAATGACTCTTTATCAGCCGTTAGATTATAATGAAATGATCTGAGCCGCCAATTAAGCCACATAAAGATAGCCTTTGGATACATTATATCTCTTAATCTTAACCATCCGTTACACTCTATTTCCTCACACACCATTGTGCTTTATAATATATATATATATATATTAGTAATTTTGCATCAATGAATCACTATAATATAGTAATTTGACAAAAATACTCTTCTACTCTTCTGACGTCATCATTCATTAACGGAAAAGTAGCTTATTGATATAAAATACAAATCAAAAGTGATATAGTGTCATTGTCAAAAATCTGTATTGGATACGTATATTTCCCTCAAATCTGAAGTGGTTAAGAGATAAATTCCTATATATATAAAAAAATATATATATATATATATACCAAACATATATTTATGCATCTAAAGCTAGATAATTTAGCTGATATGGTTACAAAGCCAAAGTTTTTTAAATTGTTGTAATATAAAATTTATTTTTTACTCTTTTATTTTTTTAATATAATATTCTTATTATGCCGCTCCTTTTTGTTATATAAAACTCATAATGTTTGTTTGTTTTATGTGTAATTTTCTTTTCTTTTTATGAAATTTTATTTGACTTTAAATATATAAATATTAAAATTTTAATATAACACATAATACGATTATATCGTGAGTTCGTCCTTGTCTACCATTCTTATAACACATGAATATAATTGTAAGATAAATTTTATCAAAAGTCTAGTTAATATTTGATTAGCTAGGTTTTTTAATATGTTTCTAACCGAATTGAAATGCTTGAGAGTTATTTTAAAAAAGGAAAATGTCAAGTAGAGCATTTATTAAGAATTTATTTTAAGAAAAAAAATAAATTAATATTTTAATAATTTTTTATATTTTTCATTGAAAAAAACCATCAAAAGTCAAAACAGCATTTATCTTTCAGACAGGTAAATACCAAAATTGCCCCTCCATCGCATTAAAGACAGGTAACTGACCCAAGACAGCATTTATTTCTGTCTCTATTAGCTTTGGTACCACCTCATGCTAGACAACATAGAATCATAGATCAGTAAAAAAAAAAAAACAATATCCTCAAATCGAGACTGAAAATTGAATCTTACTTGCTTAACAATCAAATGATTAATTTAACTTTAAAAAAGCTAAGCTACGGCATCCACATGGCCTAGCTGGAAAATGCAGATGGCTGTAACCTCAAAGCTAGTCATTGAATTAAAAAATTCCCATTATTTAATGCACAAATAAATTTTAATTTGGGTCAATATGCATTACTACTGTTAATGATTCTTTGAGAAGCAAATTCCATAACTAAGTTCGAGGCAAATGAGTGTGTTTAAAGCTAAAAGGTCCCACATGAATCCCTGCGTGCGTGGGAGTTGTTTTCACTTTCAGAGCTGCAATTAATTACACCCATGTTGAGATTTTCAATTCATTTTTTGAGGTTCGCCCCAATGGCCATGACCCATCTCTCTTGGCTTTGCTTATCATTAACTTCAAGCTCATTATTTTACTAAGTTATAATTATCATGGGTGTTAGAAGAGTTTAGATAATTTGTTGTTTTCCTTCAATGGGTATGAGTTGTTTTGGTCCCTTGTGTCTTGTAAAGGTTTCATTTGTGGAATCTTCTTGG
Organism: Zanthoxylum bungeanum; assembly: GCA_019454045.1. Classification (NCBI taxonomy): domain Eukaryota; kingdom Viridiplantae; phylum Streptophyta; class Magnoliopsida; order Sapindales; family Rutaceae; genus Zanthoxylum; species Zanthoxylum bungeanum. The sequence continues at coordinate 6,921 of SKCR01049246.1, forward strand.
TGAGGTTTGAGGGCAAGAGAGAAAATAGAAAGACTAATGAATGAAGGGTTTTTGATTTTGTGGCAAGAAAATAGGAGGGGTTGACTTAATTCGGAAGTTAGGTGGTATTGGGCTGAGAATTTAGTGCTTGTTTTGAAGTGGTTTTAGGGTTTGTGACTTTGGAGAAACGCGAAACGAAAGGGATATTTTCATTTCTGTGCTTCATAGCTTGCAGCTCAATTTTTGATTTGATCCCAGCTTGCATAGTGAGAAAATGGCTTGCGTGAAACTGGGATCCAAAACTGATGCGTTTCAACGGCAAGGACAGGCCTGGTATGTAATTCGGTTATGTTTTCGTTTCTTTGTGATATATCTTCTCTGTGTGTTTTAATGTCGTTATTAACTATAATTTTCAGCTGAGAATTTTTTGAATTTGTCTTTCTAATTTAATCAAACATGGCTATCCCTTGTGGCTGTTAGAGTTGAATTTGATGGAGATTTTATTTTCGTATCCGTAGACCCCTGCATTTTTATATCAGAGAGATTAACATGCTTCATTGGTGAGATAGATCTGCTAAATTTACATGACATTGAAAGCTCACCTGCATTGCTGCACCTTTATTTCCAAATAACAAGTTTTAGTTTCCAATCTGTAGCTTAAATTTATTTGTTTAGGATAATATGGGTATGCTATGGAGAATGAGGTTGTAATAAGTGAAACCTTATCAAGTTTCAATTGGTCTGTTGAAATTGAAGTATTGAACTACTTAAGGAATGCTTCAACTGCTTGAGATTGATGGACCTATTAACTCTGAACCATCTTATGCATGTTATATCCACGATGAAATTAAGCAGAGTGAGATTTGTAAAAGTTCTTATTTTAGTGGTGACTGTGAACCTTCAATTTATGTTAGTCTTGTCCACTTAAGATTGACTTATGGTTCCCCTCTTGGTTTGATGTGGGATTATTTTAGACATCTGTTCACTTGTATTAGGAGTTGTTGCTTAATGAATGTGACTGCTTATAGTAGGCAATTCTTTCACGATTAATGTATTTGACTCCTTTACCTCTATGTTGGTTTGTTATTTTCTTATATTCCTTCATTCTGACCCTCTTGGCATGTATGTGTTATAGGTTCTGCACAAGTGGTCTTCCTAGTGACATAGTTGTTGAAGTTGGAGAGATGTCTTTTCACCTCCACAAGGTAATATATATCTTACGTGTTTCACATGTATAAATATGTAATTCTGTTGCTTTCTTGATTTGAGAAAGTCATTTATTGGCTCTTTTCCTGCCTTCTCTTCTACTTTTCGTAGGCAGTATATTGAATATACATCTGCGGTTTGCTATTTTGCTTAGAGATCTGACTCAGCTTGATATATATAGTCTAATCTTTTTTCCCCAACTTTCAATCTAACTATTACATGTGTATTTGTTTGGCATACCTTATGTATTGCTTATATAACACATAAAAATGAATTTCAGAGGTACATAATTAATTGCAAGTGGAACATGTGTGTTTTGACAGATCAATGGGAGTATGGGACTGTTAGCCTGCTTTCTAATGCTATTTAAGATCAGCATAGTAACATTATATAGCTCCTGGTTTTGCTATGCCTTTTTGTTTCCTGTATGTTTTGCATGGCGAGTTAACCCCTGCACTAATGATTAATTTCTTATACCTTTTTATCAATCATTTAAATGCAGTTCCCTTTGCTCTCAAGAAGTGGGGTTATGGAAAGATTGATTGCAGAGGCATCTGAAGAAGAGGAAGAAAAATGTGTCATAAACCTCCCTGACATTCCCGGCGGGGTGAAAATATTCGAACTTGTGGCCAAGTTCTGCTACGGAGTGAAACTTGAACTAACTTCCTCAAATGTTGTGTATCTCCGGTGCGCTGCTGAGCATCTTGAAATGACAGAGGAATATGGCGAGGGCAATCTTATTGCACAAACAGAGACCTTTCTCAATCAAGTAGTCCTTCGGAATTGGAAAGATTCTCTAAAAGCACTACAGACCTGTGACGATATTCTCCCTTATGCGGAAGAACTTAAAATTACAAAAAGGTGCATCGAGTCACTAGCCGTGAAGGCATCCACTGACCCAAATTTATTTGGTTGGCCTGTTGTGGAGCACGGGGGGCCTATGCAGAGCCCTGGTGGGAGCGTCTTGTGGAATGGGATAAGTACAGGGGCTAGACCAAAAAATTCAACTGCAGATTGGTGGTATGAGGATGTATCAGCATTAAGTTTACTTCTCTATAAAAGGTTGATTGATGTCATGGAATCTCGTGCTATTAGACAGGAGATAATTGCTGGGTCCCTTACTTTCTATGCAAAAAAATATCTTCCTGGGCTGAATCGGCGTCAGGGCGACTCTAGCACCCGTCTAGCACCAGTGGCTTTGGGGGCCCCTCCATCAGAAGAAGATCAAAAGCTTTTACTGGAAGAGGTTGATCGGTTACTCCCAGTGCCGAAGGGCCTAGTATCTACCAAGTTTCTGTTTGGTTTACTTCGAACAGCCATGATACTTAAAGCAAGCCCCTCTTGCATATCCAATTTAGAGAAGCGGATTGGGATGCAACTAGATCAAGCTACTCTTGAAGATCTCTTGATGCCCAACTTCTCTTATTCCATGGAGACACTTTACAATGTTGACTGTGTTCAGCGGATTCTTGAACACTTTCTTGCCATGGATCAGATCACAGGTGGAGCCTCTCCATGTTCAGTTGATGATGCACAGTTGATGAGGTCACCTTCATTGACACCAATTACAACAGTAGCCAAACTGATTGATGGATACCTTGCGGAGGTTGCCCCTGATGTTAACTTGAAGCTCAACAAGTTTCAAACTCTTGCTGCTTCTGTTCCCGACTATGCCAGGCCTTTGGATGACGGTCTTTATCGAGCTATAGACATATATCTGAAGGTACTGATGAATTTTCACACATTCCTATTGCTCATAACATTAGTTGCAAATTTTTTTGTTCATTCAAATTGACACCTAGATATTACTTGTACTAGAGGTCACATGATCGTTTGCATGAGACGAAAAACATATCAACGAGGCCTCAATCCATAAATTTAAACTGTTGGTTTTCACCTCAGAACCTTCTACATGATTCGTGTAATCTTTGCTTGTTTTGGGCCATTTCTTGCTAACTTCTTAACCTTTAAAACAACATAACCTGGATTTCTGTCAGCCTATAACGAGTTCATGTCTTGAAACTAAGGTAGGAGGATATGGCTGCTTTACATTATTATTTCCGCCAAAGCAAAATATTTTGTTCTACCTTGAATCACATTATGAATATTTTATGAAAACTTCAGAACAAGAAAGAACTGTAAAACTCTTAGTTAAGCATATTTCATTGTGGTGCAAGTCTTTTAATTTTTCTTGTGGTTGTCATATTTGCAGTCACACCAGTGGTTGGCAGAGTCTGATAGAGAACAACTTTGCAGGCTGATGGATTGCCAAAAGCTATCCTTGGAAGCTTGCACCCATGCTGCGCAAAATGAGCGGCTTCCCCTAAGAATAATTGTACAGGTCTTGTTTTTCGAGCAACTTCAGCTCAGGACTTCCATTGCTGGCTGCTTTCTTGTTTCTGATAATCTGGATGGATCAAGGCCATTAAGAAGTGGTTTTGCTGGTTCTAATGAGGGAGGGTGGGCATCAACCGTAAGGGAGAATCAGGTTTTGAAGGTTGGAATGGATAACATGAGGATGCGAGTTTCTGAGCTTGAAAAGGAATGTTCAAACATGAAGCAAGAGATTGAGAAGTTGGGTCGGGGGAAGGTTTCTAGCACTTGGGGTAATGTATCGAAGAAGAATTTGGGTTCAAGTTAAAGTCTCAGATGTGCAGTGCTCAAGAGGGCTCTGTTAGCAACCAGAATAATCACAGTGGGAAGCTTGAGAACGTGAAAGACCGGCATGGAAAGCACAAGAAAAACTTGTCGCCAGATGAGTAAGACTCGTCTCCCTTTTCTTCCCTCGCTTCCAGAGTTCTTATTGTTTGTAGTTTTAATTCTAAAATTCATTACCTATCTAAACTTTCATCCTCTTGTAACTGTGTCATTCCTGTTCTCATTATCTCAAACTCTGTAATTTGTATTTCTTGTAAGAGTACTGAATTTCTCTCTCTTTGTGTCTATCTGTCTCTTCAGTACAAATATTTAGCATATGAAAATTGCTCATATTGAAGCTTCAGTGAAGGTAACATGTTCCAATTACAAGCATCTGGGCTTCTTTTACAGTGGTAAAAGGAATTGGATATATTGATGTTTATGTACAATCACACTATATATCTAATGAAGTACGAGCTTATAATATAATGATATATCATATGATATGACCTTTTTCATATGATATATGATACAACCTTACCCTTGTTTTTTTCAGAACGAGGATGTTTCGAACTCGTGATTAAACGGATAACAAATTAATACTTGACTGTTGCTCTAGACATATATTGAGCTGGTTAATGTTTTCAATGAGAATTGAAATTCTGGTGTCAGTTGCTAGCTCTAAGTCCTATTTTGAGTTGTGGAAGAGGCTTGAGAAACAATTTGGATCTGAAACAGAAGCTAAGATGGTTCAACTCAAGGCTCAATTAACGAATTTGAAGAAAGGAAATATGTCTCTCTCAGAATACTTTGTTAAGCTGAGAGAGACATATCAGGCTACATTGTTAGCATCCCAGATTTCATCACAAATTTAATCACTCCTCTAAGTTAAGAGTATGATCATGGTTATGCTAATCACAGCAAATATGGCCACTATGAGTATTGATAATGCTTATAGAATGTTGTTTTCTTATGAAGATAGGATAGAAGGTCATCATAGCTCTAATGATATGGAGTCCAAGATTAATTTCAATGTCAATATAGCACAAACAGGTTAAAATAAGAGGAATAATCAAGGAATAGGTTGTTTTAACAATTTCAGTAGAGGTGGTTATTCTAACAATGGTCAGGGAAGTAATGGAAACTGGAAGAATCAAGGTAACAATTGGAACCAACAAGGAAGAGGAGGCAATTGGAATCAAAGTGGAAATCGGAACAACAATGGAGGCATTAATTGGAATCAAGGAAGAGGAGGCTCTAACAACTATGGCAGAGGAGGCTTCAATGATGGAAAAGATGATTTGGTGTGTCAGATCTGTTTCAGTCTAATCCAAATCAGTTCTAGTCAGCACCATCTCAATCAGCTCTATTTCCTCAACAATTTGCAGATAGGAAAGCTGTCTATCTTCTTCTTTTTTCTTCTTTTTTTTGGAAACGTTGGAAAATCCGCCGTTAAAGCATAGCTGATCAAGGGTGATATCTTAGACAGTGGAGCTACTCACCACAGCACCAACAATGTGCAGAACTTGAACAATCCTGGTGAATTTACAGGTAAAAGCCTTTTTTAGCTAGTATTGGAGACGATCTTAAGATTACTTAACACAGTTCCATGTTATATGTTTTGATAAATAATGTTGATCATTACTCTCAAACAGCAACTGCTGTTAAACTTCCTTTTGATCCTAGTGTGTTTGCTTCAGTTTTAAATGATGCCAATGTCTTGCATCAAAGACTTGGTCATCCTAATCAATATATACTGAAACAGGTGGCTAACTCTTTGCCTTTGAATAGTAATGTCTATTGTTAAAAAAAAAATTGTGTTTTTGATTTTTGCAAAGCTTTCCAATATGATAAGTCACAGAAGTTGCATTTTCCTGCTACATATGTCAAAACTGCAGCACCTCTTGAATTTGTCCACACAGATATTTGGGGTCCTTCACCTCTAATATCTTCCGGTGGTTACAAATATTACATACATTTCGCATCTATCACATCATGCCGTCAATTTGAAAATCTAGCACCATCATGCATAGAGGCTGCTGATCTACCTTCCTTGAGATCCGCGCAGTCAGAGGAGCCCCCACTCGCCGTCGATACGTCAGGAATCTGAGCCTCAAGATTCTGTCGTTGCTGTGTTTCCGGTTGTCATTTCAGAAATCCGACACCATCACCGTGATCAGACGATGCCTATCTGCCCACTCTCCAAATCGTAGCGCCAGCACTGCCTCCACAAATTAATTTATTTTTATGCATATCATATAATGCACTTATTTAGCCTATATATATATATATATATATATCTACACACATACATACATACATATACATATAAATATTGAATTTCAAATTTTAAATCATTAAACCAATTAATCTAATTTATTTATTTTCATGCATATCGTATTCCAATTTAACTCTTTTAAATTTCATAAAATCACATTTTATGACTATAATATCCATACATTTATAACATGTTATGGCATGTGAAAATGCAAGAGTAAGAACCCTAAGCTATATGACATGTTATTCAAACATTTCGAAATAAACATACATATAATATCAAAAATAAAATTGCATTGACCGAGCTCTTATTTTTCTATACTAATCTAATTAGTACAAAATATACCAAGGCATCCTTAGTCTTCAAATCATGCTCCATGGAATGAGATTGAGACGTTGGTGGCATCGGATCTCCAATTACATAAAATGATACATCTTGATAATTTTACATACGAAAATAAATTTACAAAACTTGTAAGAGATAGCCTTATTGTTGGGGTTCCTAGAATATGCCAAGGATCTTCTAAGTCATGATTCGTGTGAATACTAAAAGAAGTTGCAGAAAAACTTACATTAATCGGTTAGATGGATGTATGAAGTTCAAAACTTTTTGGTGTTGATGAAGAGCTCCAAGCTTCTCATTGTGTTCCAAACTCTTGGGAATGATTTCCCTAACACCTTGAATGACTCTTTTTGTGCTAGCAATGAAGAAATTTTGAAACAAAATTTCTAAGATGGAGAAGCAAGCTCTCGGCAATATGGCAAAGGGAGAGAGAGAGAGTTTTTTTTTTTTTTTTTTTTTTTTTTGTGTTTTTTGTTTTGTTTATTTGATTTCAAAAACCAATTACCAAATACCAAAAACCAAGTTGGTATTAGTCATTCCAAAATATTAAAAAATACAAAGTGTGTTGAGCATTTGTTGAGTGAAAAACAAGCAAAGCAAGATTTACACTCTACCATCAACAACTTCCATCACTAGTCAAAAGTGTGATGTAAGTCAAGTGACTCATACCACTTGTAAATTTCGAATTTACGTCGAACAATCTCAACGCGCAACTTCGCTTGGGCTCGGGTTCGTTTAATTCCAAATTAACGAATTTGTCATTGCGACATTATTACTAAAGTCGCTTACGAATTAATTCTAAATTAATTCGTTCGCCCGAATTAAAATCCAATTTTAATTCCGCTTTGAAATATAATTTCAATTAATATATCGAATATATTATTTAATCGATTAATTCCAAATTAATCGTTCTCTCTCTCTCTTAATCGAATTTTATCCCAGATAAATTCTTGCCGTAATTAATCCTAGATTAATTTTCTCTCTCTTATAATTAATCTCAGATTAATTCTGCTCGAGTCAAACGTCATCGGTGAATCTTTAGGAAGCGACCCATGAGATCCCTAGATATGTTGGCAGTAAATCTGGTCGTCGAACTATCTGAACATGTGTGTACCCGGTACCACGTTCTTACCGATTTACAAGACATGGTTGACTTCTAGCAAAGCACCATGCCTATCTAATTCTCCAGAAATATTCTTTTAAGGAATATATAAAGCGTAGTATACCAAGTATTGCGTATTGCGATCCAGTATCAGAAGTCACATGCTAGGCCTGTGGCTGGAATTGTGTCTGCCTCGTACGAAGCATATATCGGATCACTAGCAACTAGTCTCTTTAATCGGATAATCATGACCTTGTCATATTATCCCGATAGTTACAACATATTAGAGTACCAGTTATGTATCCCTGCGTGATCATCATCTCCATATGACTGAAGTGATACATCCATCTTGACATCACACCCAATACACTACGATTCTCAATAAACCCAGAAGAGGCGTACACAGAACCTGTTAAAGTCCCGGACAACCAAAACCAAAGCGTATTGATTGTCGCAAGTATTAGCGATGCAAGTCTCAAGTTAAGACCAAATACACATACCCCGATTCGGATTCCCATAGACACATAGTCATACTACCAATGGGATTCTGAGGGGTATATCCAGAGCGAAACTGTTCCCGTACCATCGGTAAACAGAACCTCCTATTACACTTGCATGAGTATCCAATACCTAAATATATGAGAACTATGATGTTACGCTTCCATAACGCGCACAAGTGTAACACTAGTCTATTCCGCATTATCAATGTCCAGTCTCGATAATACTACGACTAATGATATTTAATTATTAAACCTTTAGTGGATTGATATTGTCTCATATCTTATTAATCTGGAACTAATCATAAGGACTTTTATCATTTATATATTCAATTAATCTAATTACAAAATGATAAAATGACAATTTTCTTTGTCACATAGTTAATTTGTACAAAAACCACAATGTCTTTTACAAATGGTGATGCTATGGGTCATAATTGTCCAAAAATCTCTCACTTGGCCTATAGCTAATCACTCAAGTATCTAACACCTGAACTATGTACGTGTTGCTCAAATTTTTGCTGAGGAATAGCCTTCGTCAGCGGATCTGCAATGTTATCATCTGATGCGACCTTCTCGATCTTCGCATCGCCACGATGTATGATATCACGAATCAGATGGAAACGTCGAAGTATATGCTTGGATCGTTGATGAGACCGCAGTTCCTTATCCTGCGCTATAGCCCTGTTATTGTCACAACACAAAGGAACGTGCTCAGCTGCTAACAGAACTACTCATAATCCAATTAGGAATTTAAGGATCCAAACTACCTCTTTTGCTGCCTCAGCTGCAACGATATATTCCGCTTCTGTTGTTGAATCGGCAACAGTCTCTTGCTTGGAAGATTTTTAGCTCACTGCTCCTTTATTCAAACAAAATATGTACCCGAATTGCGACTTACAGTCGTCTTTATCGGTTTGGAAACTTGCATCGGTAAACCCAGTTACCTCAAGTTCTCCATCTCCATAGATTAAGAAAGCATCATTAGTTCGTCTAGGATACTTAAGGATGTTCTTAACCGCAACCCAGTGACCATCACTTGGATCGGCTTGATAGCGACTACACATGCTCAAAGCATACGAGACATCAGGTCGCGTACATATCATGGCATACATAATCGATTCAACTGCAGAAGCGAACTGAATCCGACTCATGTTGTCTCTCTCATCTTGAGTTTTAGGACACATGTCCTTAGATAGAGTGACGCCATGTGACACTGGCAACAGTCCCCTTTTAGACTGATTCATGTTGAATCTCTTCAACACTTTGTCAATGTATGTGCTCTGGGAGAGTCCAAGCAGCTTTCTAAATCTATCATGGTAGATCTTTATTCCCAGAATAAAGGCTGCTTCTCCTAGATCTTTCATGGAGAATTTTAATGAAAGCCAAGCTTTCACCGATTGTAGCATGGGAATGTCATTGCCAATAAGTAATACATCATCAACGTAAAGGATAATGAATGTCAGTGCGCTCCCACTAACCTTCTTATATACACAAGGATCATCCTCGTTTTAAACGAAATCATATTCTTTTATGATATAATCAAAACGTTGGTTCCAAGAACGCGATGCTTGCTTCAATCCATAAATGGATCGATTTAACTTGCAAACCTTGTTTGCATGTTTTGGTACGAAAAAATCGTCAAGCTGTTGCATATAAACATCCAATTTATCTAGGGCTTAATATTTCCAAAACACCAATTTATCTAATTAATCATGCTTTAACATATTCAATTCATGTCCAACACAATTGAAGCAAAATCAATCATATCATGCTTCCTAACTCACGGCAATATGCATAAATTATATCCAATTTTGATTTCAATCTAATTAAATCAACAATCAATATACTCATCATGCTTTAAACACATCCAATGGTCTAAAATCAAAAAATTACCATGATATATCTAAGGCTTATAGTTTCGGTCAAGGCTAGCAAAATTATGAAAAAATTATCCAATTCATTTTCTCAAATTTTAAGATGCATAAATCTAATTCATCATCATACAAGCTCAACCAAACCATCAATTTGAAGAAATCATGCACAAATCAAAAAAACCCCAAATTAAAGTATATAAACCCTAAATTCATTTCATGCTTAGACAAGGCTCTGATACCATTGTTGGGGTTCCTAGAACATGCCAAGGATCTTCTAAGTCATGATTCATGTGAATACTAAAAGAAGTTACGGAAAAACTTACATTGATCGGTTAGATAGATGTATGAAGTTCAAAACTTTTTGGTGTTGATGAAGAAACTCTTGGGAATAGTTTCCCTAACACCTTGAATGACTCCCTTTTGTGCTAGCAATGAAGAAAGTTTGAAACAAAATTTCTAAGATGAAGAAGCAAGCACTCGGCAATATGGCAAAGGGAGAGAGAGAGGTTTTTTTTTTTTTTTTTTTTTTTGTATTTTGTGTTTTGTGTATTTGATTTCAAAAACCAATTACCAAATACCAAAAACCAAGTTGGTATTAGTCATTCCAAATGATTAAAAAATAAAAAGTGTGTTGAGCATTTGTTGAGTGAAAAACAAGCAAAGCAAGATTTACACTATACCATTAACAACTTCCATCACTAGTCAAAAGTGTGATGTAAGTCAAGTGGGTCCCACCACTTGTAAATTCCGAATTTACGTCTAACAATCTCAATGCGTAACTTTGCTCGGGCTCGGGTTCGTTTAATTCCAAATTAACGATTGTGCCATTGCGACATTATTACTAAAGTCGCTTACGAATTAATTCTAAATTAATTCATTCGCCCGAATTAAAATCCAATTTTAATTCCCCTTTGAAATATAATTTCAATTAATATATTGAATATATTATTTAATCGATTAATTCCAAATTAATCGTTCTCTCTCTCTTAATAGAATTTTATCCCAGATAAATTCTTGTCGTAATTAATCCTAGATTAATTTTCTCTCTCTTATAATTAATCCCAGATTAATTCTACTCAAGTCAAACATCATCGGTGAATCTTTGGGAAACGACCCATGAGATCCCTGGATATGTTGGCAGTAAATCTGGTCGTCGAACTATCCGAACACGTGCGTACCCGGTACCACGCTCTTACCGATTTACAAGACATGGTTGGCTTTTAGCAAAGCATCGTGCCTACCCAATTCTCCAGAAATATTCTTTTAAGGAATACATAATCTATATCAAGCGTAGTATACCAAGTATTGCGTATTGCGATCCAGTATCAGAAGTCACATGCTAGGCCTGGGGCTGGAATTGTGTATGCCCCGTACGAAACATATATCGGATCACTAGCAACTAGTTTCTTTAATCGGATAATCATGACCTTATCATATTATCCCGATAGTTGCAACATATTAGAGTACCAGTTATGTATCCCTACGTGATCATCATCTCCATATGACTGAAGTGATACTTCCATCTTGACATCACACCCAATACACTACGATTCTCAATAACCCCTGAAGAGGCGTACACAGAACCTGTTAATGTCCCGGACGACCAAAACCAAAGCGTATTGATTGTCGCAAGTATTAGCGATGCAAGTCTCAAGTTAAGACCAAATACACCTACCCTGATTCGGATTCCCATAGACACATATTCATACTACCAATGGGATTTCGAGGGGTCTATCCAGAGCGAAATTGTTCTCGTACCATCGGTAAACAGAACCTCCTATTACACTTGCATGAGTATTAAATACAAAACAAACAGAGCCACAAATCAACCAATTAGAGGCGGCATGAATAGAAAATTTTGCTCACTGCCATGTGTATTAAAAAGGCTATATAGTTCTGATGATTGATGGAACAACAGGTCCGTCGATACCTCAATCGATTTTAAGATGCCTCGAACTCTTCCATGGTGATTGTTGGACCCTCAATTCCTTGATGCTTTGATCGATTGTGAGATGCCTCGATCTCTGCTGTGGTGATTGTTGGACTCTCTGTCCTTCGATGTGAGATGCCCTAATCTCTACTATGATAGTTATTGGACCCTCAATCTTCTGATGCCTCGATCTGTTCTGAGATACCTCAATCTCTATTGTGATAGTTGTTGGAACCTTAGTCCCATGATACCTCGATTGGTTGTGAGATGCCTCAATTTATATTTTGGTAGTTTCTAGACCCTCAATTTACTGATGCCTTGATCGGTTGTGAGATACCTCGATCTCTGCTGTGATAGTTGTTGGGCCCTCGATCCATTGATACCTCGATCGATTATGAGATGCCTCGATTTTTATTGTGGTTATTGATTGACCCCTGGTCCACCGATGTCTCGATCGGTTGTGAGATGCCTCGATCTCTACTTTGATGGTCACTGGACTCTCGATCCCCTGACGGCTCGATCAATTTTGAGATGCCTCGATCAAGTGAGGTGCTTCGACCCTTGTCTGACATTCTGATATGTTGGACCCTCTGGCCCCCGATGCGTTGATAGGCCGTGACTTAGGTGGAAGCTTCATTCCTCATGTATAACTTTTCTATTCATGGATGATTCTTTCCCCTTATGTGATGTTGATGGATTTTTTAGAATTTGTTTCCAACTCTAAAAGCTTCATTCTTCGGGTTTCCTAATTCACTTGGTTGCTTCATCCATGAGGATTCGTTCCTTATGTCTGCCGCTCCATTCAGTTACTTTATTTTTTAGGATTCTTTATTATGTCTCTCAATTAATTCGATTTTTCCAATATTGGGGATTCATTCCTATGTTTCCTGTTTTATTTTGTTATTCTATTCTTGAGGATTTATTCCCATGTTTTCGATTCATCTGGTACTGAGAGGATTCATTTCCTATTTCTCTTGATTCATTCGGTTATTCGATTCTGATGATTCATTCCTTATTTCTCTCGATTCATTCAGTTTTTTATGATATTTTTCCTCATTCCCAAGGCTCTTCCTATTCTTATAGTTGTTTGTGACGCTTCACCCTCATTCCTGAAGTCTTTACCCCATTCTCAAAGTTGTCTACTGTCTTGTCCTAATTCTCGAGGTCCTATTCCATTCTTGAAACCATCAGCCGCCTTGCCGTCATTCTTGAGGTTTCACTTCATTCTTGAAGTTATCTAATGTTCATCCCATCCTCGAGCTTTTACTTAATTCTCAACGCTGTTTGAAGGTTATCCTCACTCTTGAGGTCATACTTCATTCTCAAATCGTCTGATATTCATCCTCACTCCTGAGGTTCCACTTCATTCTTGAAGCTGGTTGATATTCATCCTCAATCCTGAGGTTTCACTTCATTCTTGAAGCTAGCTGATGTTCATCCTCACTCCCGCGGTTCCACTTCATTCTTGAAGTTTTCTAATGTTCATCCTCTTTCTCATGACTTTATTCATAAGTCTTCATTATGAATCAAGAGAAATCTTCATTGTGAGGCTTCATCCCCTTGTTCCGTTATAGTTATTCCAAAACCTAATTTTATGATCTCAAGCTGTTCTAAAAGTTGTTTCTACTGTAAGCATTCCAACACTTAATTGTGCAACGGGAGTCACCCCTAGCCTTCATATATGGACCAGTTTTGCCCCCAATATTCTTTCTTAGGTGGTCTTCGCTCGTAGGTCTCGACCTTTTGACTATCAGATACTCCATGTCTTAGAGGCTTCAACTCTAGAATGCAACGAAAATGTTTTGTATCTTGCTCTATTTCTTGGAGGCTCTTGTAGCGTATCTCATTTCATGGGATCTCTTGGTTGTTCAATTTCCTGAAAAGAAATGTTAACTTAATGTATGCATTTGTCATGTATGCATGTGTGCAGATCATTTTTGATTTCATGCCCTATTATTCAGCTTGGGAGTAGCGACGTTGTTTCTTAGAGATATCATCAAATTTGTCTCGATTTTTTTCAAGCTGCTCTTCGCGGTCTCTAATCATCGATTTTGCTTTCCAAATTATTTTTCTTATCAAACAATTACTCTTTCCATGTTCTGAAATGCTTTCTTCTTAAAATATTCCATCTATCCAAAATGTGAACATTATCTAAATTCTTTCTTAAGTATGAGCATTATCTAATTCAAAACTCAATTTCAACAAAGGTTTCACCTTTCAAATGCGCCTAGAAGTGTGCGTGTGGTTCTTTTACCAGGAATTACGTGCAACCCGAATTGGTTTCTATTAGGGTTAATTGTGGATTAGTGCTAACAGTTTAGTTCATTTTTCATCTTTTCCTTGGTCAAGGTAATCTAACACCTAATTATGGATCTATAGCATTCATAATTTCTCAAATGTTTATCTTATGTAGGGCTTATCCTTAACTTCCTTAAGTCGTCAAATTACCTTTTGACGTAAAGGCTACACTTTTATGATGTCAGCCCCTAGTTACTCAACAATTTCACAAACTCAAGTTTCTTTACATACTCGATATTTGAGTTGTCATTTGATGCAAAAGTAGTTGTGGAGTTCATGATACTGTTATTTACTAAACAATCCAAATAACATAGTAGGTTTTGTGGGACTCACCATTTTCTTTTCTTTCCATTTTTTCTTTCTTTTTCCATTTTTTTTCTCTTTTTTTCATTTGTGTCATCTCTTAACCTAGCATTATCTTAGCCTTAGCATCAGAAGAGAGTTAAATGAATGTCAAGTGTTTTTGACCATTTCCACAAGTTGTGCCAACATAAATTATCTCTAAGTAAACAATACAATTCTAAGTGCAAGTTTTAGTGTGGATTTGTGAATAGCATTCTGCTAGTGATTCTAAAGTTTAAAAAATAACTTTTAGACATGCCTATTATTATCAAAAGCTAAACACTTTTACCAAACCAAATTTATTTCAAAAAATGAAGGAGTCATTACACGATAAAAGGTAAAGATGCAAAAATTTGCTAATTTGAAATCTGGTTCCTGCATGGCCATGGATTCTTCAAGGTCTGGGATTCTACCAGTGTCAATCAGTTTATGGATTTCATGTTTAAGGCTGACACATCCATTCGTCTCATGTCCTACGAATCGGTGGAATGTGCAGTGCAGGTTGGGTCAACTTTTTTTTGGCAGTGGGTTTGGCACTGGCTTTCGAATGAATGGTTTTTATAGGCATTGTCTATTGAGTTCATTCAAAATCTCGGACATCGGTCTTCCATGGTTGGAAAAGTGTGTCTTTGGGATGGTGTTTGTTGTTCCACATCCTGAGATTCTTTCACCATTCTTCTTACAAAACCTTTGACCGTAGAGCTTCCCATACGCATGCCTCTCATTGCTTATTTTAGCCCTAACCATCTTTGGTGTCATCCAGTTGATTATAGCAGCGGTCAAAGTTAGTAATTGTTTAGTCATTTTTTTCAACTTATCCTCTATTTGGTCTATGCGAGAACTGTTACTATTGGCCACTCTTAACTTTTATTGATCGACCTATGACTAACTAAATAGACTGATACGATGGGTGCAGCAAAAAATATTGTGTGATATATGTATGCATATAATGCATGAAAGGCATGAAATACATAAGATGCTCAACCATCATACATCCTTTCAACCTTACTTCTCCCCCACACGTGATAACTCTAAAATCATCCATAGGTTTGGCTTAGCTTGTGTACCAACGCGAGGGGGGGTATATAAACACATTCTCTCATATGCTACAAATGATAAACCTTGGCTGTCTTTATTCTGTGGATCGTGCCATTATCTAAAAATGATTAATTAGACCCTTAGTAATTTTGGATATTTTGGGATGGGCTTAAAACTGTTTAGAGATATCCAAATGGATAAAAATAAGGCGTACACTTTCTAATGAAGTTCAGTAGGGGTATCAGACTAATGTTTTGACATTTTGGATTCAAACTAATGTTTTTAGGCCTACCACGATTTTCATACAAGTTGGCCTGTTATTTTTTGGAAATATTTAGCGCAATATATATCTTGAAAATATATACTTGCCCCATTTGAAAATTCCCAACAAGTTTTACATATCATGGTAAATGGTTCAAACAACTTAAAATGATTGGGGGCCAAAAAATAAGTAAGATGGAAGCTTTTATAAGATAACACCTATGAGCTTTCATTTGGGTTTAAAATGGTAAGGCTTAGGCTCTTATCGGCAAAGGTTTCTATACAACTAGGTGTCCCCACCCAAGGGTTTAATTGACCAAGTGTAGCAGCAAAGCAGGATTTTTCGCTATGTCTATGACGTCGGCGAACATGACATTTATAACCTTGCATCTCGTAGAGAATAAAATTATCCCACTGAGGACTAATCGAAGAATTAACCCAGTATAAGACACTTGGAATGATTTAAGACCACACTACACTCCTTGCAAGGTCGACCATAGACCTGTTTGGGTTAAGAATTGTCCATTACTGACGCTGATATAATTTCAAGGTTAGAAAGAAGATCCACATGCCTTTAATGCAATCACATGAAAATATAGTTTAGAAGCATACATGGGCGCAAACATTAATAAAGAAAATAAGAAAGTAAAATAAATGTCCAAGAATAACGACAGTAACAACGTAATATTAAATAAACCAAAATGCAGTATTACTCATATCTTGTAACAATAAAAAAAAATAGAGATGACAAATTAGTAAATAAATAACTCATAGAACATATTAATATGGAAAGATACATATCTTCTGGCCTGGTCGGAGAAATTTTTTTTAGAGCACTAAATAACCAGCCTGATGTAGACGCTGGTTTTCACCCGAGGTCCACAATTGAGATTTCGTAAAAGGGGGCACTGGCGATCCTGCAAAACAAAGATGTAGTGTGAGCGGGAGTACTGCCCACCGGTGTGGTGGGTGCCGGGGGCACTCCGACGCTCAAGTCAGTAAAGGAGATGAGCTATAAATAGCGTAGGATGGAGATCAAAGGCAGATATTACCTTGATTCCCTTATGATGCCGTGAGGGCGATAAGTGGCAGGGGCGCCGAGCTTGAGAATGTCCCAAAGCTATGGGTAGGAGAGCTAGAAGTTGGATCCCCCCTCCTCCTCCAGTCATGTTCCTTATATATCCATGATATAGTAATGTGTGCCTTTATTGATTGTCTTTTGATTATTTGCCCGTTAGAACATGGTAACGGTCAACTTAATGAAGTGCCATTACTGCTTGCAGGTTGGAACGGATGGATTGTGGGTGACATTAATGAGCCTGGGCGTTACGTGGCTCTTCCTTGGGCTTGGGCTTATGAATCTCTAGGCCACTATTCATTTTAATCATTGGACTTCCTTCCGAGGAAGAAACTTGGGCCCGGAGTAAAAGGACAAAATTGCCCTTGGGTCAAATTTGGCCCATACAGTTTGTCCCCTACTCTCTAAGTCAATGGGTCCTTGACTTGGAGAGTACTTGACGCATGGGTCGCTTGGGACGGTGCCATATTATGTAGGTGTACTCGAGCGTTGATGCTTCCTACTGATTGAACCAGACGAAGTGGTAGTTATGAATTTGACTCTACGAAAGTCATTTGGGGAAGTAACCAATTGATTGGACCAGATGAAGGTCAGTATATCAGTCATACGACATGTGTAATCCATGTTTACAACTTGACTCGACATTAGTCAATGGGGGATGTCCCCGGTCGACTGGACTTGATGAGTCCAGGAAGATATGAGTCATACGACTTGTGTATTCCATGTCTACAACTCGACTCGACATGAGTCAATGGGGAATGTCCCCGGTCGACTGGACTTGATGAGTCCAGGAAGATATAAGTCATGTGACATGTGTAATCCATGTCTACAACTTGACTCGACATGAGTCTATGGAGGGTGTCCCCGGTCGACTGGACTTGATGAGTCCAGGAAGATATGTCATACGACATGGGTAGTTCATGTCTATAATTTGACTCGACATGAGTCTATGGGGGATGTCCCCGGTCGACTGGACTTGATGAGTCCAGGAGGATATGAGTCATTCGACATGTGTAATCCATGTCTATAAGTTGACTCGAAATGAGTCTATGGGGGATGTCCCCGGTCGACTGGACTTGATGAGTCCAGGAGGATATGAGTCATACGACATGTGTAATTCATGTCTATAATTTGACTCGACATGAGTCTATGGGGGATGTCCCCGGTCGACTGGACTTGATGAGTCCAGGAAGATATAAGTCATACGACATATGTAATCCACGTCTACAACTCGACTCGACATGAGTCCAAGGGGGGTGGTCCCCGGTCGACTGTACTTGATGAGTCCAGGAAGATATGTCATACGACATGGGTAATCCATGTCTACAACTTGACTCGACATGAGTCCATGGGGGGTGGCCCCGGTCGACTGGACTTGATGAGAGTCCAACTGAATCTCCACTCTACCTGACATGATGAAAGTGTATAGGATGATAAACTCCATACGTGGTGTGGAGATGATTATCTTCATATGTAGTATGGAAGAGATGGATGTCTATCAAGGTCCTTACTAATTTTACATGACCTAACTAGGCTCAATGATACTACAATAGAATGAACTTTGGTGAAAGTTTCATAAATTTTCCATACTACTAAACCTGATATAGGTTGGTCGATTGGACCTTCTTGATTTGCAGATGACTCTAATTGTAAGAGTTCTGCACATTGCTTGCTTTAACTTCACTTTATTTTCATTCTGCCGCTTGTAAAAATCTTTTTATTGAGTGGATTTTTCTTCAAAAGTCACGTGAAGCCTCATGGAGATTAGAGAGGATCTTTTTGTCAAACGACATCGAGTATTTTGTATTCCTGTCTACACTTGTTATGACAAAATGATTTCAGCCTAAACTATGTGCTTTCCAAAAACGGGCCCAAGTTGTAGGCCCAAACCAAGCTCAATTGAAAAGAACTAGGTTTGATTAGGGATCAGACTTTGGAAAGAAGTCGAGTGAAATTCTGGTGCACGATGGATCAGCTTCTTCGGTATCCTTTACTCGACAATCAGAGTCAAAAGAAGCATATGAGGTTGCTACACATAGGCAGCAACCACGAGTCGAATCTGGCGAATGAAACCCTAGCTTCGACCTCGTCATGCGCCGCTGATTACGAGCCAGTACAGTCTTGGCCCACTCTCACTTCATTGAATCACCAGCTACGGCGCCAACGTTATCGCCAGCCTCCGCGGTGTCGTCAGCCAATCGAACTAACTACATAACGTCGAAAGAGGAGTTTGAAGTGCATCTGACGATGGCGATCAATGCGTCGTCGAATTCTGAGGATTTTTCGGAAAAGGATCTGATCCAATCGACGGTGTAGTTGAATAATCGGGTGGGTGATTTCAGACCTGTCGTCTGGAGATATTGTCCATTGTGCTGTTTGAAGATCGTTTCGATGAATCTTGTTTTGTTGGCTCGTGATCCTGTTGAATGAAAACTAGGGAATATGTGTTGCTTGTGTCGAATTAAACTTCCCCTAAGCGTTTTTTGCATCTCGTCAACTGTGGTTTCAACCAAAATTGGGCATATATGCTTGTCGTGTCAATTGAAAACTCTGCCAAGTTGAGTAGGGCACTTATGTAGTTTTGTCGAACGGGCATATTTTTGTTCATGGTCGAGGCTGTTTCTGGTCTTTTGTGTTGCAACAGACGATGTGGGACTTTTGTTCTAATTTTTGTGTTTTGGTTCAATTGTTGTATGTGCTTGATTGGGATTTGGTTTGAGGTCTATTGATACGGATGACTGTGGGAGGCTGGATGCCCAATAAGAAAGGAGTCCTGTCCCATGGCAAGACTGTTTAACAGCTTCTGGTGCCTGGAACAGTTGCTATGTTGCCCAGGGTAGTGGTGTTGATGGAACTGTATGCTTGGGATTTGGATCGTTGAATGTATTTCTGGATCTGGCGTGTCACCTTCATTTCCTGAGACTATGATTGATTCTGGTTTTGTCGCAGGTGAGGAACTCTTACGGTGAAAGAGTCCGGTAAGGATACTGCTACTGCAGTTTGAGAGGCGATTTGCAAAAGCAGAGCCTTGATCTTGTTGCTTCTTGTTCAAAACTAGTAGTAGAGCAGTAACAGATTATAAACTTATTGCTTTGTGGTCTTTGTAAGAGAGAACTGATGGTGGAGTCTGAGTCGTGTGCTATGGAGTCGCAAGGTTCCTCCGCATCAACTCATGGCTTTTTTGAGATGGGTTTGTTTGAAAAAGGATATGCTGGCTCTTTTATTGGTGGTTAGGAGGTAGTCAGTTCGCCTACTTCTTCTCCGGTTGCTAACCCTCATGTATTGAGTTCCTGTAATTTAGTCACGCGGATTCTGTTCCATCTTTTTCCACTTGAGTGTTTGGTTAGTCAAGTTCCTTGAAGTTTTTCTAAAGCGCATAATGGTCCTAAGGAATAGACCCTCCCGATTCTGCATCCAGTTCTACCTCACTACACTCTGCCAACCAAATACTTACTGATGGAAGGTTATAACTGTGCCCTCCTCCAGAGGTTGTTTGAAGAGGGTAGTGTGTGTTTCTTTTTAAGTTGACCCCCTCATGTTTTCAAAAGAATTATCTTAAAGTTATCAAGTAAGGACTGTGTGGTCAGTGGGTTTGTTCCTAAAAAGTGTGCTTATTAAGATGCGTTGGTAAAGATTTAGAAGCAAAGACTTTTGAGTTATCATCACACGACACAATTCAAGAATTGATGAAGTTTTAAGAGACTTCCACCCTACCATATATGATAGAAATCTGTAAGGCCTTCACTTTCTATTCCACTGGACCTGGTGAAGGTGTATTATATGGGTATTTTATTCCTCATTTTATAAGGACTTGACAAAGGCTAATAAGGGTCAATGGTCAAATGGTGTTTATGAAGATCTGTTGGATTCTTCACTCTACGGGGCTTGATGAAAGTCCATGTGAGGCTATGTTTCATTGGACATGATGAAAGTTGGGATGAAACCCAAACCATGAGTCGAAAGACCAAGGAAGTCATATATGTCGTATGCGGATTACATAAAGACAGTGCAATGGGTTTGTAACATAAGTGTTCATGAAAATTGTTCGGAATAAAAGGAAGGATTCTATTCCAAAAATAATTATACATGTAGTGTCAAATGGAATCTTCGTCTAGTGCCACGCTTCATACTTGTCACGTGGAGTGAAACATTCACCTCATGCTAAGTCTTCTTCCGTCTTAGGTCGAATGAGATCTAAAATCAGTGTCAAGACTCATACGTAGAGCGTCGAATGGAATCATCGCTCAATACTAAACCATCATATATGCAATGTCCATTGTGATCTTTAACCAGTGACATAACAATGTCAATTGGGACACCTACTACAAGTCTTGAATTTTACACTAATGTCGAATGAGACATCCATAAAAAGTCTCATGCCTTACTAAAGGATGAGCAAGACATACCTGGTGAAGTCGATTGGGAAGTTGAGGCGATTTATTCCAGTTGCTTCCAGGGAGTTGTATCGGAGCCTCTCATGGCTTGATTCTCTTCTTCCAGGGTGCGTAATCATTCTTGGAGTATGGCTAGCTGTGTGGTCACAAGATCTGTTGTTGGCTTACTGCTTGAAGCCATGTGAGAATGATTGTTTGTGAATTGTAGAATGTGAGATATTCGCCTGCTATGAACCGCTAAGCCCCACGGTGGGCGCCAAATTGTAGACGCTGGTTTTCACCCGAGGTCCACAATTGAGATTTCGTAAAAGGGGGCACTGGCGATCCTGCAAAACAAAGATGTAGTGTGAGCGGGAGTACTGCCCACCGGTGTGGTGGGTGCCGGGGGCACTCCGACGCTCAAGTCAGTAAAGGAGATGAGCTATAAATAGCGTAGGATGGAGATCAAAGGCAGATATTACCTTGATTCCCTTATGATGCCGTGAGGGCGATAAGTGGCAGGGGCGCCGAGCTTGAGAATGTCCCAAAGCTATGGGTAGGAGAGCTAGAAGTTGGATCCCCCCTCCTCCTCCAGTCATGTTCCTTATATATCCATGATATAGTAATGTGTGCCTTTATTGATTGTCTTTTGATTATTTGCCCGTTAGAACATGGTAACGGTCAACTTAATGAAGTGCCATTACTGCTTGCAGGTTGGAACGGATGGATTGTGGGTGACATTAATGAGCCTGGGCGTTACGTGGCTCTTCCTTGGGCTTGGGCTTATGAATCTCTAGGCCACTATTCATTTTAATCATTGGACTTCCTTCCGAGGAAGAAACTTGGGCCCGGAGTAAAAGGACAAAATTGCCCTTGGGTCAAATTTGGCCCATACACCTGATATAGACTAAGAAATTATATGTCCGGCCGGACTTGATGGAAGTTTGGCTAGATATGCTTTGAAGAACATAATCATGCATTCTTAAAATCGTTAACGTGGTAAGGTTATGAATAACAGGATTTATGGCAACGTAAAATAACAAAACTAGTAAAATAAGGAAAATGGGCATGTGCAACCATTTCCAAGTGATATTTGGAGTTATACCCCAAGTACAGACCATACTACTTTACACGCTCAAAAAGTGGTTCTTTACTCCCAAGTATAAGAGTGTCGAAGTAATAAAATAATCTGTTAAGTCTGGGGTCGATCCACAATGAATAAATTTAGTAAAACAAAATAAAAATTTGAGTGAAATAAAAATATTGGATTTGTTTGAAGTGGTGTAAAATTTTAAATTGAACTTCAACAATAGATTAAAATACTGGGGTTAGAAGATCCACTCTTAATATTTCAAATATAGAGAAATCTTACTTTTTATAATAGACGAATTGTTATTATTACCCATTTAGTTTACTTTAGGAATTAATTATGCTAAAACATATAAAACCAGCCATGAAGGCGGTGATAACATTTGTCTATAACAAGTCCAGTTAGGCACTCAATTATGCCAAAAAAATAAAACCAGTCATATAAGCGGTAACAAAGTTTGTCAATAATTAATCCAAATTTAAATTATTTATTCAGATTACAATTTATATATTATAATATAAATAATATTAATCTATATTCTCATATTAAGAGCTTCACTCTTTACCCCAACAGGATGAAATTAGCTACTTATGATTTGAAGAAAAACATGCATAAGAAATTACAAGAAAGCTTAAAAATATAAAACACACAAGATACTCTCTCCCAAAATGAGAAGTGAGCACATTTATTTATAGTAGAAGTGCTCATCTTTCAATTACAACTTTCCAAATCAAATACAAACAACAAATTTTTACTAATTTATTTTTTTTCTTTTTCATTTTTTGACTTTTTATTTTATTTTTTGTCGATAATTTTACAAACATGATCACAATACACATAAAGTGGATTATGACATTTCAACTTTATTTTTTTACTTTATTTATTTATTTTTACTTTATTTTCTAATAATTAAAATTACATGCAACACACATTGACGTCTTCACCAATTTCGACCTTGAAAACCTCAGAACTAGAAATTCTTGTAAACATCAAAGTTGTAGATATTTGAGTCTTCTTTCATCTGGAACAATACTGCTTGCTGAGGCAAAATGTCCGGTTACTAAGTAAAAGCTTAATTATTATTAATATCATTTTTTAAAAAAACTAACTCAAACTCTACCATTTTACGCGAACAATCACTGTTTGCTGACTCTACCATTTTACACGAACAATCACTGTTTGCTGAGGCAAGATGTTCGGTTACTAAATAAAAATTTGGTTAGTTTTTTTTTTTGAAGAAAAACACAAATTCCACTACCTTTAGGTGCTATCTCCAATAAACTAGAGAACTGAATATTAAAAAAATTTCATTTACAACCCATGTTTATATGTTACCGTGTATGTTGATAATACCTGTCAGATGAGCATATGAAGATCAAGTTTAATCAATATTATGGAGAATTCAAAATTTTAAATGATTCATCTTGTTCGAATTATTTTGAGATGCATCTCAGGAGCGAAAACTTCTTACACAGCCACCTCTGAACAATAATTCCACTTGGTTAGTTAAAAATTTGTGTAATTTTTAATTTTTTTTGGACAAACACAAAAGAAAATCAACAGAAAATATTATTTTTTACACACAAAATAACAACAAAACAAAAACAACATATTTGTTTTTTTTTTTTTTAAAAAAAAACTCAACACAAAAATGATTTTTTTGAACGAAAAACATAACAATGAAACATAAAATCGAAAATTTTCAAAACAAAACTGATTTTTTGAATGAAAAACACAACAACGAAACATAAAAATGAAAATTATCTAATTAAGTATCCCCCCAACCAATTTGAGACATTGTCCCCAATGTCTGAAAAAGAATAATTAGAGTTTAGAAGACATCACCTGATTAGTGTGGAATTGACGATTGAATCTATGACTATTTAAAAGAAAAAAATTACATATTAAGATTTAAGTCTACTCTACGCTTCTTGCCATGATCGTTACCAGACCAGTTCAACTTGGAAAGAATGATGTCGAATTTTGGTTCATAAGCTAAGAGTTGGTCAATTAAATCATTAGTTTTTCTTGTAGTAAGGAAGATATCTTTTACCAGTTTTGAAATAAACCCATTTCTTTTGGCATCCTCAAGAAATACAAAAAGAAAATCGAAAAAGTCATCAACATTAAGTAGTCCAATGGGTTTTTGGTGAATATTCAAGTTCGCCAATGAAGCAACTGTGAATATTTCTTCCAACGTGCCCAGCCCACCTAGTAAAGCAATAAAAGCGTCAGCATGATTAATCATTTCAGTAAGTCTTTCAGACATACCTTAGACAATGCATTCTTCTCCATTTGATTTTCTGATGAGGTTTTCCTCTGTCAAAGTTTTGGAATGATCCCCAAAACTTGACTGTCACCTTCTTGTATGGTCTTTGAAACACATCCTGTCAGTTTAAGATTGCCACCACCATATACTAAGTGCACGTTTCTTTTCGCCATAACTCTACCTAATTCTTTTGTAGCCTCAACAAATTCTGGTTTAGTTCCAGAGCTAGTTCTATAAAACACACAGATATTAGTGACTGGTCTTCTTGAAGTTGTCTCCATTTTTGTTCTCTCTTATTTGGATGTGTTGAAGAGAGAAATGGCGAGCTGTATTTATGGATCCTGAAAAAGGATGAGTAATAAAAGCACTAGTACCTGTAAAATTACAATTTTCATATGAACAGTAAAATATATCGTGAAAGTCAAAAATTTTAGATACTATCGGTAAAAATTAAAGTAAAGGAAATAAAAAAAGTAAATCAAAACAGTAATTTAAAGGAAAGGAAATCAAAGCAATAAATTGAAACAATATGTACTGGTAGTTGTGATGGTGGCTCACATCTTCCTATGGTTTTACGTCCACTAACGGCTTGAACGCCCTCTATGGGTCGGAGATATGCTTCCCATCCAATTTTCTTATAAATTGGCAAATATGGTCTTTTAGAGTCAGATTCCTGAGACTGTATTGATGTCTTTCTTTTTGAAATTATGTATGCAAATTGTGAATTACCCGGTGACAATGTCCACTAGGATGCGTCTCAAGAGTCAATGATATATCATCTAAAGACTCCTTACTCAAGCCATCTCAAATTAATTGAATTTTATCTTTGCGATTTTCAGACACCATTCCTAAAGAACGACAATGAATGTTGCACGTCCAGCGTGCACATTTGTAACAAACACCTAATTGTTTAGCTCTTCATTTTTTTTAGTATAGGTGCTTTTCTCTAAATCAAAAATGTAAGAAATGAAAGAGTCAGATGACTTACGTGCCAAGCGAACCCTTACTTCAATTACCCAACGAATATCACTAGGAATACCATGGATCATCAGAAGCCTCAATCTTTCAGTGTGTGCTTTGTAAATTTTCATCATAGAATTTTGGAGGAGAGAAGGAAAATGATTGTGGAGTTTTGTAAGAGTTTCTTCCATGCCTTGATTATAGGGTATCAGTAATTTTAGGAAACTGAAAGAACCGACTTAGAGTCACGGAGTGCCGTTATCCGCTGTTTAACTGGGGTGCAAGATTCTGAAAAAAAAAAGTAAAAATACAAAAAAATTACTGCAAAACTCAGGAAATATAAATTAGATAAATAAAAAAGAAAAAAAAAACATCAATCACAATACACTGGTTTGAAGGGAAAATAGATTCTTGAAAATTTGAACACTCCAAAAATGATTTCATATGTTGTCCATTCACTTTAAATACATCATCATCCTTAGGATTCTCAATGTCAATAGTCTCATATGGATAAACGTGCTTCATAATAAATGGGCCACTATATTTGGATTTCAATATTCTAGGAAATAAATGAAGACGAGAATTATAAAGTAAAATTTTTTGACCAATTTCAAATATTTTTCGTGAAATTCGACTGTCATGAAAGACCTTAGTTTTAGCTTTAAGAATTTTCGCATTCTCATTTGAATCATTCATTAACTCTTCAAGTTCATTTAATTACAGTTTACGTTCATGACTGGCATTTTCAAGGTTTGAATTGAATGCTTTAATAGCCCAATATGACTTATGCTCAAGTTCTACAGGAAAATGACAAGGTTTTCCATAAACTATACGATAGAGAGATATTCCCAAAGCTGTTTTGAAAGCTGTTCGGTATGCCTAAAATGCATCAGTCAGTCGAAGAGACCAATCTTTACGATTTGGATTGACATTTTTTCCAAAATTTATTTGATTTCCCTATTTGCTAATTCAACTTGACCATTTTTCTAAGGGTGATAAGAGGTGGAAACTTTATATATAACTCCATAGTTTTGCATTAAGGACTCAAAAGGCCTATTACAAAAGTGTTTACCTCAATCACTTATAATGACCCTGAGGGATTCCAAATCGACTTAAAATATTTTCTTTTAAAAATTTAATCACAGTTTTGTGATCATTGTTTGACAAGGAATCGCTTCAACCCATTTTGAGACATAATCGACTACAACTACCAAATGATGGTGGAAATGGACTATGAAATCTATCCCTCAACAATCAAAGATTTCACTGACAATGATGAGATTTAAAGGCATAATGTTTCTTTTTGAAATGGATCCCAACTTTTGACAATTTTCACAAGTTTTGCAAAAAACATGGGTATCTTTAAAAATGGTGGGCCAATAAAATCCACACTGCAAGATTTTTACAGTGGTTTTTTTAGATGAGAAATGACCTCCACATGTTTCTGAATGACAAAACTGAATAACACCACTTATCTTACTATCCGGTATGCATCGTCGAAAAATTTGAACAGGGAAATACTTGAACATATATGGATCAACCCAGTAGAATCTTTTGACTTCGGTAAAAAATTTCTTCTTGTCTTGATGCCTCTAATTTGGAGGTATTTTTCTTGTTGTAAGAAAATTGACAATATTAGCATACCAAGGCATTGCATTTACTGAAAATAAAAATTCATCAGGAAAAGAGTCATTGATAGGAGTTGTGTCAATTGATGACTCATTTATGAGTCTCGATAAATGATCTGCAACTACATTCTTTGCTCATTTCTTATCCTTGATTTTCAGATTGAATTCTTGAAGCATATGGACCTTTTCCCAAAGCAATAACATACAATGCACTTCTAATACTCATAACTGTGAATACACAACAATACATTTGTGTCTCTGTCAATGTTACTTAAACTTACTACACACACACAATCTCAACTATGCAAAATGCATGATACATGACCTTTCTTAAATTGTGACTATACTGCATCTCTAACTCGACCTGGTGGACTTAACATCATGCCATCAATATCCATCCTCTCGAGTCTGTCCTTTAAGTAACCTGAAAAATAAGAAACTGAGAGTGGGGGGTTAGATCGTTTGAACGATCTAGTGAGTGGACAGTTAAAAATAAAAATTGATTTTTTTTTGAAAATTCATGGTTCTAAAAATTGAAAATCCTCCCAGAAAAAACAATCTTTTCTGAAATCTCTTTCTTATCTGAAAACATATCTCTTTCTGCAAAATTATACTGGAAATCTTTTCTAAAGACTCTTTCTTAAAACTTATCTTTTCTAAAAAAAATAATCTGATTCCAAAAATCCATTTCTGAAAATCTATTTCTGAAAAATCTATATTTGAAAAATCTGTATCTGAGAAATCTGTATCTGAATATCTTGCACATGGGGGCGTTACGTCTCGCCATCCCCCATTACGTAAAATTTGGTTCTTTGGGGTATCCCTCAATACGCAAATATCTGGTGGTCTTGGGATGTTACATATTGACGTTCCCTAAGCCACAAATCTGGAGCCGGGGTGCGGATCTATGCTACCCTATATACTCTGAATCTGGGATCTAAGGGCATCTGTCATCCCTAGTCCTGAACTCTGTGTGTGTTAGACAATTATGACCCATAACGTCACTATTTGTACAGATAATGGTGTTGTTGTACAAATTAAATATGTGACAAAGAGATTGCACTCTTATCATTTGTGATTAGATCACCTAGATGTATAAATGATAAGAGGTCCTTATGATTAGTTCCTGGATTGAGATGATATGAGACAGTATCAATCCTAGAAGGATTAATCATTAAATATCCCTAGTCAGAGTATTATCGAGATTGGACATCGATAATGCGTAAAAGACTAGTATTACACTTGTGCGCGTTGTGAGGGCACAATAGCATAGTTCTCATATATTTGGGTATTGGATACTCATGCAAGTGTAATTGGAGGTTGTGTTTTACCGATGGTACGGAAAACAGCTTCGCTCTGGATAGACCCCTCGGAATTCCATTGGTAGTATGACTATGTGTCTATGGAAGTCCGAAATCAGGGTACGTGTATTTGGTCTTAACCTGAGACTTGCACCGCTAATACTTGCGACAATCAATATGCTTTGGTTTTGGTCGCCCAGGACTTTAACCGGTTCTGTGTACGCCTCTGCTGGGTATATTGAGAATCGAAGTGTATTGGGTGTGATGTCAAGACGGAAGTATCACTCCAGTCATAGTGGAGATGATGTCACGTAGGATACGGTACTAGTACTCTTAAGTACTGCAGTCATCTGGATGATATGACTAGGTCATGTTCATCCGATTATAGAGACTAGTTACCAGACATCCGACATCCGACATATGCTTCGTACGAGGCAGACATAATTCCAGCCCCAGGCCTGGCACGTGACATCCAACATGTGCTTCGTACGGGGCAGACATAATTCCAACCCCAGACCTGGCACATGACATCTGATACTGGATCGACATACGCAATACTATGTATTCTACGCCTGACAAAGATTATATATTCCAGTAAGAATATTTCTGGAGAATTGGGTAGGCACGGTGCTTTGCTAGAAGCCAACCATGTCTTGTAAATCGGTAAGCACGTGGTACGAGGTACGCACGTATTCGGATAATCCGATGACCGTATTTATTGCCAACATATCCAGAGATCTCTTGGGTCGCTTCCCAAAGATTCACCGATGACAGTTGACTTAAACTAGAATTAATCTGGGGTTAATTTAGAGAGAGAAAATTAATCTGGGATTAATTGAGGCTTTATTTAATCTGGTATTAAATGTGTTTGGAAGAGAGAGAACTCGATTAATTTGGAATTAATCGTTAAAATAAATTTAATAGTTAAATTTGATTTTTCTATTTAATTTATTTGTATGGGCTAAAATTAATATATCGGATATATTAAAATGAATTGGATTTCATTACGAAATTAAAGTCGGACTTTAATACGAACGAACGAATTAATTTAGAATTAATTCGTAAACGACGTTCCTAATATATTTGCGAGGCATCGTTATTTAATTAAATTAGATTTAATTATTTAGTGACGAAAGTTCGTTTAATCGGATTAAACGAATCCGAGCAGTGGCAAATGTTCGTAGAGACATTTGAATTTTGAATTCAAATGTGGGCCCACTTCACATGTGGTAGTTGGTT
This sequence comes from Zanthoxylum bungeanum, assembly GCA_019454045.1. NCBI lineage: Eukaryota > Viridiplantae > Streptophyta > Magnoliopsida > Sapindales > Rutaceae > Zanthoxylum > Zanthoxylum bungeanum. The sequence continues at coordinate 36,646 of SKCR01049246.1, forward strand.
TATGCCAAGCCACCAACTTTCCAACTACCTTGGAATGGTTTTGGTGAAACCATTTACCCAACCACCTTGTTTAGGTGAAAATGGTAAATTGGTTTTACCAAAAGGCATCTCTCTCTCTCATTCTTTGAACACAACACACAAAAGAACTAAAAACCCTAGCTTTCTATCTACTATGGGCGTGAGCTTCATCTCACTCTCTCTTTGATTTTGTTGCAAATTCAAAGAAGCTAGCACTTCAAGAAGTCTTCTACGGTGATAGGGAAACCAACTCAAAGCTTGGAATCAACAAAGGAAGGATCTTGGAGATCTTCTTCTCAAAATTTTAAAAGCTCAAATCAATTCAATGTAAGTAATTCCGCAACTTATAATGAATTACGAACACCTTTTCTTGCTTATTAGATCCTTGGCATGTTATAGGAACACTAACAATGGTATCAGAGCCAATTTTAAGCATGAAAAGTTTAGGATTCATGAGACTAAAATTTGGGGCTTTTGTGTTTTGAGCATGATTCCTTCAAATTGATGCTTTGAGCATCCTTATATTATGTTAACTTAGAGTTGTGCATGATTAGATTTGGAATAAATTGATTGGATCAAATTTTTTAATTTCCCTTATCATGGCCGAAACTAGCAGTGCAGTGGACTGCAGTTTTATTTTTTTGTAACATCATTGGATGTGTTTAAATGCATGTTTAAATGTTGATTAGAATCAAAGTCAATAATGTTTATGTTAAATTCAAGAGCATGTTGAGCATGAAATGATTTGTTTTGGCTTCAATTTGTGTTGAGCATAAATTGATGGATTAAGCATGATTAATTAAGTTAATTGGTATTTTGGAAATATTGAGTTTAATTAATTAATCATGGCTAATACACTATAATTAAAATAATTGTGATATTTGGAATATTATAATTATGTTAATAAGCCTTTAAATTATGAATTGGGCTAAAAGTGTGTATTTGGGCTTAATGGGCTTGGTTTGACCAAGTTTGGTTTTGGACTTTTGGATCTAATTGGGCCCAAAACCAATTCCATAAAGTCCAAATACATCACTTGGCCCTTTAAAGAATTTAATTGGGCCTAATGGCCTAAATTAATTTGTAGGCAATATGGTGATTCCTATTGGGCCTTGGCATTTTGGGTTTGACCCATTATGGCCAAAGCCCATGCCTTAAGAATTAATTAAAAGCCCATTGGACTTTAATTAAAATGACATTTGATGTTATTGGGCCTTTGAGACCCATTAAGATTGGATTTGGAATCCAAGTCTTTAAGGCTTATAAGTAAGTGTAATATTTAATTTGGAATTAAATTTGGAATTAGTATTGAATACAAATAAATTGGATTTAAAGTTGTAGTTCGATATAATTCAAGAATACTTACTTTGAGTATTTATTCTTAAACGAGTTTGACTCACGCAAATCAAATCGTTGTTTGAACATTGGATGGTCATTAATTCAAAGATTAATTAATTGGATTAAATGATTGAATAACATGATTTGTATGAATACATGAATGTATTGCATGAATAATGTATATCGGATGGATATTAGAAGGGCGAGGGAAATTTTGGAAATTGTAATAAATTTAGAATTTATTAAATTGGACCTGCGTGTCCAGCCTTTTATCTCCTTATTCTTTGTATTTCTTTTCTCACCAATTCCCCTCAATGTAAATGAGGTTTCTTTATTGTATTATGTAATTGGGTAGAAGTTAGAATAGTTCTAGCCGGGGAGAGGAACTGGAGTGATTTGTTCTAGGAACAATTTGTGACATATCCATCCGCATATCATTATTAATTTATTTATCGTGCCTTATTATGCTTTTAGAATGCATGCTTAAGGGTGTATGATGAGACCTAATCAAAGATAATAAATTTGTTGCCAATTTACGTGAAAACCCTCAAAACATATTAAGCGTTTTTCCTTCCGTTGAGTGATTCTTACTCAAGATCCAAAGTTGGCATTGGTTTGTTGGCCAAAGTCAAGACCTTTGTCAATTGCGGATGTGTTTGAATCATGACAGTTTTGTTCCATATCGGTGTCTTGTCCAAGTCGTGATTTGTTGGCCAAAGTCAAGATCACTTCTTGTCCATCGACATTGATTACGAAGCTTTCCATGTCAATGGGTCCCGCTTAACTGGAATCATTAAGCTTGTTGTGCCAAAGCCAAGGCTTAGTTGATTCAGAGGAAAAAGGTTAGGAAAATATATTGGATATATTGGCATATATATTGTATATATGTTTCGGACTTGGATGTCCACCTACTAGATCTAGGAATTGGATGAGATCCAATTGATCTTAGAGATCTACCTAGTTAAGTATCATACAATTTTGGTCCAAAGTCAAGATTGTGTGTTATTTAACGGGATCTTAGCCCACTAGGAAACAAGGTTTCCCGAGTACTCAACAGAGGGTTAGAGGCTCGCCGAAAAATAGTGGGAGGCAAGTATTAGATTTGCAATTTCGTTTAGATACTTGCCATACGCGCTCATTTCATTTTTCGTCAGAATTTATTTATAAATATATTAGTTGGACTAATATTTAATTGTTGTTTTAATTAAACAGTTGGACTGTATTCAAACTACTTCATTTATAGTTGATTATATAATTGGATTATAGTAATTAATATATTTGAATTTTACCCTTCATTTATAGTTGATTATATAATTGGATTATAGTAATCAATATATTTGAATTTTACCGATCATTTATAGTTGATTATATAATTGGATTATAGTAATCAATATATATTTGATTTTAACCAATAAAATTGTAATTAGTTATATAGTTAGACTATAATAATCATTACATTAGATTGTACCCGAAATCGTTGATTGGATAGTTAGACTATTGGAATCAAGATAACTGAAAGATTAGTGTTTAAAACATAATCCTGGGTGAAAATGTGTTTGAACGACTTTAATTTTCAAATTGGGAATAAAATTCCAGGATGGTCCTGGAAACTAATAAGTTACTTTATTTGATAAAATAACATATTAGGCCTAAGCCCAGAGTTAAGCAAATAGTAGAGCATGATCTTTGGAAGATTCATGTGATGATAACTTTAGTGCTTAATCCATTATACTTGTCAAAAGGACTCCTTAATTCCTAATCAGAACTAAGGATTAGATCCTTAAAGTATGATGAAGAAATTGAAGGATCTTCATAGATCTGTTCTTAGATCTTAGAAGTATTAAATTGCAATTAATAACTCTTGGAGAGTTAATGGCTATTCTCAAGGAGATAAAGCCAAAGTTTGCAATAAGGCAAGTAGCGCAAGGCGCACCTTACTTCGATATTCTAGAAACCCAAGGCTTGGCCAAAGGCTTCTGGGATATAGAAAAGGGCAAAGGCAAAATCATTACTGTCTTCTAGGAAGACCTATGACATATCCCAAGATGTCTGCTTAAACTGTGGCAAATGGGATCACTGAAGCGTGACTGCCGTATGGATAAAGCAGACATAAAGGAATTGAAGACGAGCAAGGCTCTAACTTCAAATATGTTTGTCATAAATATGTTCACTACTAGTAATAAAATTGGATTTTAAATACTAAGTGTGATACATAAATATGCATTGATGTGTAGAATCTGCTATGAGCAGGATACTGACTTCAATTGAGATTAATCTGCGAATCGAAAACGGGACGAAAGTCGCTATTTTACCGTAGATACCTAAGTTTAGGAACTACCCTTCGGATGTGTACTTAAATTAGGAAACTGTTATAATGTAACTAGTTTGACTAGAAACATTATCTCTATATCGAGTATAACCCGTTGCGAGTATACCTTTATATTCTAGAACACTAAAGTGTTTTATTTTATAAAGATGATATTGAGATAAACACATTAGATGTGAATAACAGTATTTATATTTTGAATATAAATAAATCTCAAACATATATATGACGAACAAATAGCTCAAACTGATTTGATCAGATAAGACTTATTTGTGGCAGTGTTGTCTGAGACACATTAAACAAGACTCGTATATCCACACTTTTGAAGAGTGGACACTAGGTTGGATTTGATTCCATTCAAATGATGTCTACGAATCTAGTTTATTAGGTAAAGTACCTAAAATACCTTTTACTTGGTAAAAGTGTAAGTGTCATCGATCTGTTAACCCTCTCGTTCATAGTGACGTAAGTGGGCCCATATCTAGCTAGGCTAGAGGTGGATATGAGTATTTCGTGACCTTTACGGATGTGGCATTGCGTTATGGTTATGTGTCTCTTATGAACACAAATCGTAAACTTTTAGAGTTTCGACACGAAGTAGACAAACAGATCGGCTAAAGTATTAAAACCGTCACAGTAAGACCGAGATGGAGAATACTTATGCAATAAGTTTCTCAAATACTTGAAAGTGTATAGTATTCTTTCAATGAGGACTCCTCCCGGAACACGTTAGTTTGATGGTGTGTCCGAACGGAGAAACCGAATTTTGTTGGACATGATAAGGTTAATCATTAGTCGCTCTGAGTTACCATTTTCCTTCAAAGGATAAGCATTTAACAGTGCAATACTTATTTTGAATAAGGTTCCATGAAAATATGTTTGACAGATTTCATATTTAATATGAACAGGAAAGAAACAGGGTTTTCTCATTCCTGATGATTTGGGAATGTTGGGCATACGTTTGGATGATACCAAACTAGAACCCAAATTGGATAAGTGCCTAAATTGTAGGTTATCCTAGGGAAACCAAAGTATAGTACTTATACATCTCACATGAGAACAATGTAATTGTTGCTCGCCATACGTTTTTCCTAAGAGGAATACCGATATGCAGTGGTAAGTGGGAGGATAGTAAAACTCGATGAAAATCGGAGTAATACTGTTCAAGGCACCTAGTCCTTAATGGAACATAAACAATTCATCAAGGATGAAACTGTACCATAATCTTCGAATACACAAGAACCGCGTTATTCGGAGAGAATCAGAAAACAACCTGAGAGGTATGGGTTTCTGATCTCACCTCATAAAGATGTCAATCTTATTGAGGAAGACGAACTGACTACATATGAGGAAGTGATACAAGGTATCGACTCCCCATTATGGCAAAGTTCCATGAAGTCCGAAATGGATTCCATGTATACCAACTATATTTAGAGACTAGTTGATGTACCGCAAGGCATTGTGCATATTGGTACTATATAAGTCTTCAAGGAATACATACATAGATGGAAACATACCAACGTACTAAGCTAGGCTTGTAGCAAAAAGGCATCGTTATCAACATTGTGTTGATTACAACGAAATCTTTTACCTGTTGCCATGGATAAATTCATTTGGATAATACTTGTTGATGCTGCATGTTTCATTCATGAAATATAGCAACTGAACGTCAAAATCGCTTTCCTTAAACGGAAACCTCTTTTGAGGATGTTTATAACATCCTGACGGTTTTGTCGTACCAAAACTAGCAAACAAGGTTTGCAGGTTATTCGATCCATGTTTGGATTGAAGCAAGCATTAGGTTCTTGGAATTATCGTTTTGATGTAATCATAATGGTTTATGATTTAATTCAAAATGAGAAATGATTCTTGTGTATATAAGGAGGTTAGTGGGAGCGCACTGACAATGATGTCCTAAATAATGATGATATGTCATTTCTTGGAAATGATATTCCCATATTACAATCGGTGAAAGCTTAGCTTTCATGAAAATTCTCCGTAGAATTCTTGGGAGAAACAACATTTATTCTAGGAATAAAGATCTACTGGGATAAATTTAAAGTTGTTAACACTCTCTGAGAACTCGTACATTGAAAAATGTACGTGACCTGGTGTCTCATACGCTTTGAGCATATGGAGTCACAAACAGGTCAATCCAAGTGATAGTCACTGGATTTATATTAAGAACATACGTTAGTATCTTAGAGAACTAAAGATGATGTCTTAAACTATGGAGAAAGAGAACTTGAAGTGACTGGGATCACTGCTGTAAGTTTCCTAACCGATAAAAACAACGGTACAATACAGTTTGAATAACGGAACAGTGAGCTGGAAATCTTCCAAGCAAGATATTGTTACCGAATAAACAACAAATACAGGTTATTGCTGCGGCTGAGGCAGCAATAGAAGCCATTTGGGTCGATGATAAATCTAATTAGATTAGATATAGTTCTGAAAGCAGTTGAGCTAGGCGTCAGCACAAGCTAAAGAATTAATGGTCTCATCAACGATCCAGATATATACTTCGACTATTCATCTGATTCGTTCGGATCATACATCGTGGCGATGTGATGATTGAATAAATCACATCATACGATAATCACGCAAATCCGCTGACGAAAGCCTTTCCTCAGCAGTTTGAGCGAACCGTACATAGTTCAGGTGTATGACACTCGAGTGACTGGCTATAGGCCAAGTGGGAGATTGTTGGACAATTATGACCCATAGCGTCACTATTTGTACAGATCATGGTGTTGTTGTACAAATTAACTATGTGACAAGAAGATTGCACTCTTATCATTTGTGATTAGATCACCTAGATGTATAAATGATAGGAGGTCCTTATGATTAGTTCCTGGATTGAGATGATATGAGACAGTATCAATCCTCGAAGGATAATCATTAAATATCCTAGTCAGAGTATTATCAAGATTGGAAATCGATAATGCGTAAAAGACTAGTATTACACTTGTGCGCGTTGTGAGGGCACAATAGCATAGTTCTCATATATTTGGGTATTGGATACTCATGCAAATGTAATAGGAGGTTGTGTTTTACTGATGGTACGGAAAACAGCTTCGCTCTGGATAGACCCCTCGGAATTCCATTAGTAGTATGACTATGTGTCTATGGAAGTCCGAAATCAGGGTAGGTGTATTTGGTCTTAACCTGAGACTTGCACCGCTAATACTTGCGACAATCAATATGCTTTGGTTTTGGTCGTCCAGGGCTTTAACTGGTTCTGTGTATGGCTCTGCTGGGTATATTGAGGATCGTAGTGTATTGGGTGTGATGTCAAGACGGAAGTATCACTCCAGTCATAGTGGAGATGATGTCATGTAGGATACGGTACTAGTACTCTTAAGTACTGCAGTCATCGGGATGATATGACTAGGTCATGTTCATCCGATTATAGAGACTAGTTACCAGAAATCTGACATGTGCTTCGTACGGGGCAGACATAATTCCATCCCTAGGCCTAGCACGTGGCATCCGATACTGGATCGACATACGCAATATTACGTATTCTACGCCTGACAAAGATTATATATTCCAGTAAGAATATTTCTGGAGAATTGGGTAGGCACGGTGCTTTGTAGAAGCCAACCACCATGTCTTCTAAATCGGTAAGCACGTGGTACGAGGTACGCACATATTCGGATAATCCGATGACCGTATTTACTGCTAACATATCCATGGATCTCTTGGGTCGCTTCCCAAAGATTCACCGATGACAGTTGACTTAAACTAGAATTAATCTGGGATTAATTTAGAGAGAGAAAATTAATCTGGGATTAATTGAGGCTTTATTTAATCTGGGATTAAATGTGTTCGGAAGAGAGAGAACGCGATTAATTTGGAATTAATCGGTAAAATAAATTTAATAGTTAAATTTGATTTTTCTATTTAATTTATTTGTATGGGCTAAAATTAATATATCGGATATATTAAAATGAATTGGATTTCATCACGAAATTAAAGTCGGACTTTAATACGAACGAACGAATTAATTTAGAATTAATTCGTAAACGACGTTCTTAATATATTTGCGAGGCATCGTTATTTAATTAAATTAGATTTAATTATTTAACGACGAAAGTTCGTTTAATCGGATTAAACGGATCCGAGCCGCGGAAAATGTTCGTAGAGATATTTGAATTTTGAATTCAAATGTGGGGCCCACTTCACATGTGGTAGTTGGGAGGGTAGTTGGCATTTATGTCAAGCCACCAACTTTCCAACTACCTTGGAATGGTTTTGGTGAAACCATTTACCCAACCACATTGTTTAGGTGAAAAGGGTAAATTGGTTTTACCAAAAGGCATCTCTCTCTCATTCTTTGAACACAACACACAAAAGAACTAAAAACCCTAGCTTTCTCTCTACTATGGGCGTGAGCTTCATCTCACTCTCTCTTTGATTTTGTTGCAAATTCAAAGAAGCTAGCACTTCAAGAAGTCTTCTAAGGTGATAGGGAAACCAACTCAAAGCTTGGAATCAACAAAGGAAGGATCTTGGAAACTAACTCAAAGCTTGGAATCAAAAAAGGAAGGATCTTGGAGATCTTCTTCTCAAAATTTTAAAAACTCAAATCCATTCAATGTAAGTAATTCCGCAACTTATAATGAATTATGAACACCTTTTCTTGCTTATTAGATCCTTGGCATGTTCTAGGAACACTAACAGTGTGCACACGATATCTGTATCCGTCAATTCCATATCTGAGTCAAGTTACATATTGAGGTGGGTTTTTCCCCCGTGTCTCCAAAAATCATAAAACTCATGCTATTTATCTCAAACTTTTCCAAAACCTTTTTCATTTATGAAATAACTGTAAATCATCTTGATAACACCCTAAAACACTTAAAAGTAAGTCTCGCGTCAAAACAAATAAGTAAATAACAACTTGAAAATAAAAAGAGTCCAATCACTAATTTGGAATCTGGCTGGACTTACTCATTTTACCGAAGGAAATTACGGTTCCTGCGATGATCTATAATTGATAAACTTGATAAGCATGTAGGTTGTGGGATTTCTTAATTCAAACAATTGCCATCACTACATGGCGTATCATGTTTGTGTCATGATGTAATGTATGTATGCGAGCTGATACGAGACCCTTAGGGTGGCCTCTAACATGCTAGGGTGAAACTGGAATGAACTACAACTAGTTCTGGGGAAATTCTGGTCACGCGCCACGATACTGTCCCTTAGGCGTCGCGACGCTCACACATACAACTGAACCAGTGAGCATCCTCTGTACACACATCGCGACGATAAGTGTTGCGCGTCTCGAAGTCCACTAAATAGAACAAGGCAGTGAGCTTCCTTTGTTATTCGCGTCGTGAAGCCACCACAACTGAACTGAAATAAAGTTCATCTCATTGCTACGCATCACGATGCTGGTCCATTGACATCGCGACGCTCGACTGATTTTAGGACCAAACATGACTCTTCAATATGACAATGCTCAAAGTAATTCCCCACACTATTATCCAACTTCAACATATATCAAAACTCATCTCATATCCTTAACCCAAACTCAACTATTATCTAATATCATCAAATCTCAAAGAATTATTTTCCAAGCACATTTATACATATAAAAGCTTTATTTCACGCTAAAACCATCAAGACACTTCTCAAAATGCATGATAATAATGCTTTCAACACCAATTAAGCAAATTCCAACCCTAGGGCATGGATGGTGTAGATTTGGGGCTTTGATTTCTTTGCTCAAAACTGAAAATTAATTAGAAAAAATAGATATAAGCTTACTTCTATGTGTTTGGAACTTGAGAATCATCACTTTTTCATCAAATCTTGCACGAAGAAGAAGGAAAATTTTGAAAGCCCTCTTGCCCTAGCTCACATTTTTGCCTTTGGATGAGATGAGTGAATAGTTTTATTTATATAGGCAAGGGTTGATTTTTGTGTAATGAAATGAGTGGTTGAGATGGTGTCATATCACTCAAATCTAGGTTATTCTCGAAATTACTGTAGCTGCCGTAGAAATCTGATTTTTGACTTATTTCTAATTCGAATTTGGAAAATTGTCCAACGCGAAAGTTGTAGGTCTCGATCTTATATTTTCAACGATAAGAAATTCATAAAATTCAGAGATCATGTGAAAACTTTACGGCCCAAATACTAAGGGTTGTCTGTATTGACTCTTAAAATAATTTCTATATCGGAACTATAAGGAATTTATCGAATGTCCGATAAGTGATTTCGTGAGTCCATGCATGCTTGAACATGATTTTTATCATGTATTATGGCATCCATAACTTATTAGTCGTCGAGATTACTGGGGTGTTATAGATTTTCCCCCATTATATAGGATTCGTCCTCGAATCCATTTTGAGGTTTAATTCACGGGTTCGTCCTGGCTTGAGGACATCTGAGTCTCCTCTTATCTTTCTTAACTTTGATTACACCCAAAAGGTACTTGCGGCTATCACAATATAGTTGGAGTGTCGATTCCTCAGAGAGATGGTTACAAGGGACTGTTTCACTTAATGAAAACGTTAGTAGTAACTTAATGAGAATAAATAGATTAAATTGGTGATTTAAAGTAAAGATTAATATAAAAACGTAAAAGGTTATCAATAGAGAAAAGCAGCAAAGCGTCAGGAATCCATCTTGTTTCAAATTCCTATATTCAGTTATTGATTCCTGTTATTACTCAATTGAAGATTTCACATCTCAAACCAACAATCGGAAGATATTCAATTCAAATCACATAAAATTCTAAGGTAATCGACGAATTATCTTCTCTATGTTAATAGCACACAAAGTTATCATTATGGCCTATCTAACGTCAATAATATACCCACAAGTAATACTGCAGTAGAAGACTAACTCATAAAATAACTTTACCAGTCACAACTAGTCCCTCAATCACACATAGAAGAAGCATGACTATTCCTATATGCAATTTGGTAAAACACAATCTCCGGATTCATAAATCGAAAGATAATAAAGAATAACAAAACATCAATTGTATTAAACATTAAAAAGTACTTAGGAATCAATAACATAAACATAAGAACTTAAATACAAGAGTTCATCATTAGCTTTGCCTATGAGATTAGTTCTCCATACAGAATAGAGAAATCACCTTGATAGATCGGAGAGACGTCATGTCGGCTTGAAGTTCTTCATTCTTATCTCTTAAAATTGTGTTTCTTGTGTGTTTCTCCTATGTTTCTCTCTATTTTTCTCTTCCTTTTAGGGTTTAGGATGAGCTTTGGTTTATATAGAGAAGTTCAGGAGTCCTTGTGTGCATCAAACACATCCAAATTAAGTTTGTGGTGTCTTCCAGGGTGCCACGGTGCCAAATTCGCGGGAAACTTATATGAAAGCCATCTGCTGAGAGCGCTGCAGCACCCACTGCTACTTCACTTGGTGACTTGCCGCTTTTTGTGCTTATAATCTTCCCATGTGATTTTGATGCGTCCGTAAGGTCCCAAAACACGTGTAATTGCTCCAAACTTCATATTTCATTGCTCCTAATAACAAAGAACAAAATAAACTCTAATTAAGATTAAATACATGATAATAAAGTCGAGTTAGCGATGTTCAAAGAATATTTTCATGCACTTATCACAACCCCCAACCAGCTTATTGCTAGTCCCTAGCAATTCAAGCGCAAAAATAAAATAAGAACTAAATAAATAAAAACTATCTAAGCCACTTTTGTAGGGATCACGATTGCATTTAGCGTATGCAACAAGCCTTTAAACCCCTAAGTGTCCCTAGTGGACGTGTTATAGTTCGTGAGGGCTTACATCGACGACACCCACAAACGTCATTCAAAACACAAGCAATCATGCAAAAAATAACAAAATGAAATAGTCCCAATAGTTACACATATTATTGTCCTCAACGAATGCTTAGTAATGAAATCGGAGAATATTCAAAGTACTCAATGCAACTCAAATCTAAGTTCACAGTGTGTGTGTGTGTAAAGGTTCATTCACATCTCGATTCTTAGGTAAGCCAACTCAATGATTTCGTTTAAAAATTGGGATCGATGGGTCAAACTACCGTAGATATCTCAATTATGCTATGTAATTGCCTTTCTGTGCTTAGTATGGTATGATTATTTTTTTCTTTTTTTTTGCTCTTTTTTTTTTCAACACACCTACCCATTAAGGTAAAATTTCTCCTCATTGTGGTCCTAACACTCGCTCATGGGTAGCTTTACGCTTATCGGTTATAGGTGGTTTAATTTCTTTCTTTCGAGACTTTTTTTTTTCTTTTTAACCATACCACACATCATAACACTTGACAAATCAGGATAGACATCTCAGCAAACGGTCATTCATCGACATACAATTTCTTCAACTTGTCACTTTGCCAACTACCTAGGTTTTCACTACTAAAAACCTATCATTAAGTGCTTATGAGTCTAACCTAGATCAACTACTGAAGGTATCAGATAAAACACATTAGAACTTGTCGTTTCTAAGTTTTCATCATAAAATAAACAATATTCATCATTGGACTTATGCTTTACTATTAAGGACTAAAAAAAATAAACAATTTTTTTTTGTTTTTTTTAATAAAGAATAACACACCAACAGGAATAGCACATACACAACCAGGTAAAACACATGATAATACTAGCCCCACCTAAATGAAACATTGTCCTCAATGTAATAATATGAAAGACAAAAGACAAGGAAATAGTTCACCTGACTAGAGAGCTCGTGAACCTGGATGAAATATTGTGTTATCCTACAAAAAAAAAATGAAAAGCAAAAGGAAGAAGAGAAAAAAAAAAGAAAAATAAATAGATAATAAATAAAGACATAAATAAATAATGTACAACAATGGGGAAAAAGGATCAATCTTCATAAGTAGGGTCAGCAAGAGGGCCATCCTCTGCTGTAGGGATCTTATTGTCCAAGAACGATTTTAGTCTCTGGCCATTGACTTTGAACACTCTATTGTCCATAGGATCTTCCACTTCGACAGCACCATGGGGGAAAACTTGTTTCACAACAAAAGGTCCGGTCCATCTGGATCGCAAATTGCCTGGGTGAAGATGGAGTCGGGAATCATAGAGATAGACATTTTGGTTGGGCTCAAAATTCTTCCTCATTATCTGCTTGTCATGGGCAGCTTTCATCTTTGCTTTGTAGAGGCAGAAGTTGTCATACACATCATTCCTCAAGTTCTTTCAGTTGTAGCTTTTGATGGGTACCTGCAGCACTCAGATCAAAGTTAAGAGTCTTAATAGCCTAATAGGCTCTATGTTCTAACTCAATAGGCAAATGACACGCCTTTCCAAATACAAGCCTGTAAGGAGACATCCCAAGTGGGGATTTGTAAGCAGTGTATCTGGAAGTCGTAAAGACCAATCCTTGCGGTCAGGATTTACCGTTTTCTCCAATATTTGTTTTATCTCCCTATTTGCTAACTCTGTCTGGCCATTTTTCTGTAGGTGATAAGCAGTAGAAATCCTATGCACCACACCATACCTGCATATCAAGGCTTCAAATAATCGATTACAAAAATATGCCCCATGATCACTAATAATTACGTGTGGGGTGCCAAAGTGTGACAATACATGTTCCTTTAAGAATTTAACCACATCAGTATTGTCATTTGCTCGGCACGCTACTGCCTCAACCTATTTAGACACATAATCTACTGCAACAAGAATGTAAAGGTACCCAAAAGAAGGTGGAAAAGGTCCTATTTAATCAATACCCCAACAATCAAATACTTTAATGACAAGAATAAGGTTAAAAGGCATCATATGACGACGGGATAGGGCACCTAATTTTTGACACCTTTCATAGGAACGACATAACTCATTTGTATCCTTAAAGAGAGTGGGCCAATAAAAACCACACTGTAGGATTTTTGCAACAGTTTTCTTTACGGAGAAATGGAATCCACAAACATGGGAATGACAAAAGGTAAGTACAATTAAAACCTCATCTTCACGAATGCAACGTCGCAGTATTTGGTCAGGGCAATACTTAAATAAATATAGGTCATCCCAATAAAAATTACGTACCTTGACCAGGAATTTACATTTTTCTTATGCACTCCACATGGATGGACACTCACCAGAAACTAAATAATTGACAATATGTGCATACCATGGTGCTCGTGTGACCGCAAGAAGATGTTCATCGGGGAAATCATCACGAATTGGTGGGCCATCGGCAAAGTCGTTAAACTCCAAGTGAGATAAGTGATATGCCACAACATTTTCAACACCCTTTTTATCTTTGATGGTTAGATCGAATTCCTGCAACAACATGATCCACCTAATCAATCTTGCCTTAACATCTTTCTTTGAAAGAATATACTTAAGAGCTGCGCGATCAGTAAAAACAGTGATGGGAGAGCCGATAAAGTATGCATGAAATTTGTCCAAAGCAAAAACTACAGGTAACAACTCTTTTTCAGTTGTGGAATAGTTCATTTGAGCACTATTTAAGGTCCTACTAGTGTTAGGGTTGGTGCTCGGAGTGCCAATCCGGATCGTATTTATGTCTGATTCATAAATACGAGCAATTCCATTTTTCATAATATTACTTATTTAATGGTATCACCTCTTGTCTTTTATACACATATTCGATCTAATTATGATTAGATTGAATAAATTTGATTTAGTGTACGTGTATTAGACAAAGACCCTGATTTACAACGTATGTGTATATTAGACAAAGACCCTAGGATTTACAACGTAGATTTGGTAACAGTAGAGTTTACCGATTGAGTACTGATAGGCCGATGAGTACTACGTTATCAGATTCATGATACATGATAAAAATAATGTTTAAGCATGTATGAGATCATGGAAGAATTTTTTTAACATTCAGTAAAATTCTCGCAGTTCCGATACGGAATTTATTCAAAGGTAAAATCCGAACAGCTCTTAGTATTTAGGACATAGCTTTTTCATAAGAACTTCGATTTTTATAAATTTTATATCGTCGGAAATTTAAGACTGAGATCTATAACTTTTACGTTGAATAGTTTTCTAAATTAGAACCCGAAGCAGGTCAAAAATTGAATTTTCAGTAGCAGCTACAGTAAAATCGGGAATTTACTAGAAATGAGTGATGTGGCAAGTTCTAGACCATTCATTTATAAACAAAAATCTCTCCTAAATACTATAAATAGCAGGGACTATTCATCATCTTCTCTTCTCCCTCAACTCATGATGAATGGTATTTATATAACTATTTCCCACTCATTGAACCTTATATTTTGTATAGTTTCTTGAGTTTTGTGAATATTTTGATGTGTTTTGTGTTATTTTGTAGATAAATAAAGTTTCAGGACAATCTGGAGGTGATTTGGAGCAAAACAGGAAAAACTGG
This sequence comes from Zanthoxylum bungeanum, assembly GCA_019454045.1. Lineage (NCBI taxonomy): Eukaryota > Viridiplantae > Streptophyta > Magnoliopsida > Sapindales > Rutaceae > Zanthoxylum > Zanthoxylum bungeanum. The sequence continues at coordinate 51,679 of SKCR01049246.1, forward strand.
ACAAAAAGGGCAAAATCGTCAGTTCCGCGTCGCGACGCTGAAGCCTTGCGCGTCGTGACACCCAGCATGTGCCGGAATTGCTAACGTGCGCCGAGGACACGTGGACCAATCAGAAAGTTTGCTAAAATGCGCCGCTTGCCACGTGTCGAGATCTCACGATGCCCACAATCGCCCTCCAACACGTCAGCATGACGTCATCAATGACGTTATGAACAGTGCCACATCATCAGCGTGACGTAAGCAATGACGTCATGAACAGTGCCATGTCATCGGATAAGGATTTGATCTCTTAGCCGCCTTGCTCACCACGTGTCAAGCAGAGAATGAGCCACGTCTCCACTGTACCCGGCGTCGCGACGCTGATCCCTTTGGCATCGCGACGCTGGAACCTTACTCGCGCCTATAAATTGAGCTCGAGATTTCAGATTTCAACACACCTTCTCTCTCTTCAATTCTTTCTAAAGAGAGAGTTTCTCTCTCTAGAATCTTTAGTTTTAATTTTTTAGTTTTGTAAATAATTTTAATTACGTTTTGTAATAGTAATAGTAATTTTACTTTTGAATAGTAATAGTAATTTATTTTTACCTTTTACTTTTTACAGTTTTACTATTCACCATGATGAGGTAACTTCCCCCTGCTTGGGTAAAAGGTAATTCTTTTACTATTGCTATTTAGATTAATCTCCCTTAAAAATAATATATTTATTATTTAAAATCTGACTTAAAAAGGAATACCGCTATATTGGTCGGTTGATAATTTTATTTTAGTTCCGCCTTTATGGCTGGTTTATTTTGGTTCCCGCCTTTATGGCTAGTTTAACTTAAATTGACTTAATCAGGTTACCGCCTATATGGCTGGTTGGTAATAATCACAAGTTTATATATTATTTTATGGGAGATATCTAAATAGTATATAGTAAAAGTAATTCCTTTTGCCTTAGCATTTTATTTTATTTTACTTTTCAGCTTTTACTTTATGTCTTTTACTTTTCAGTATTTTTACTTTATGTCTTTTACTTTTAAGTTTTTACTAGTCCTAGTTATGTGTTAAGTAATCTTGGGTTGTGGTGAAATTTTAATATCACCGGTTTATAAGGGGTTATTTTATAGTTTGGGTAATTTAAAGGTTTTCTTATTAAGTTTTAAGCTTAATGCTTCTTGTTGTCTGATCACCAATAAGATTGATGTGGTAAATCTAAAATGAACTAGACATAGGGATTTTAGGTTTCAGCCTTAGACTTAATAGCTCACGATCTTCCTTGAGGATAGATAACCCTTTAATAGATTTCCTTACAGGATAGGAATATACCTGTGCGGGGGCGGGGGTAGCCATATTGGAACTTAAACTTAATGAATCCAGATAATTTGGTTGACATAGACATATGGTTCAATTGGGTTAAACTGGGTATTTGTGTCTGACCATCGACAGAGGCTTACACATAATTTAGTGTTCCAGGTTAGTAAACTGATTTATTACACAAACATAAAATAATCACTTCATCATTTAAATGATATTAGAATGATTCACAACCCCTGATCTTTGTGTCTTTTATTTTATTTTCCTTAGTATTTTCTTTTGAGTCTGTTTTTATTTTAGTTTTGCAAAACCACATTCAACCAATCAAACACATCATCTCTCTCTCTCCATTTAATTAGATATTTGTAAATAATAGATTCAACAATTAATAACAACAGTAGGAATTAAGTCCTCGTGGGATCGATATTTTTATACTACTTGAACGATACGTGCGCTTGCGTTATACGTGTGTGTTTACGCCGGTCAAGTTTTTGGCGCCTTTGCCGGGGACTTATATTTCTTGAGTTGTTAATTTTGAAGCTATCTAATTTACTTGTATCTAATTTTCTTTATTTTTATCTGTAATTTTTATTACTTTCTTTTTCAGGTGATTAAAAAAAATGGAACACTACTGGGAGATTGACAGACTACGTGCTTTACAAGAAGATACACCCCAAATCTGGGAGCAACAGTCCGGTTTTCTGAGGCCTGTTGTCGAGCCCAATGACTATCACTGGATGCCAGAACCAAACAATACAACATTTGCTCAACAGAACGAAATGGGGAGATGTGTGATTTGTGATAGTAACCACCCGAGCGATCAATGTATATATCGATCAGAGTGGGAGAATTTCTGGAGACAATCATGCTATGAAGAGCCATCACATTTCACAGAGCCACATTTTCCATCTTATCCACCATCTACATTTGATCTTCATCAAGAACCAGAACCATCCGAGGAATATCAATTGATTCACAAGATCAAAGAACAGGCAGCTCGATTTGATGCACAAGTTCAGAGTAACGCAGAATCCATACAAAGAATGACAGATCAGATCAGACAATTAACAGAAAACCAGAACTACATATCTTAAGAACCAGTTTCTGATGACACTGATGAAGCCTTCGAGTACCAATCATTCCATAATGACACTTCAACAGAGGATGAGGCTGAGCAGTATCAACAACCAGAGGTATCAGTTCAGGAGCCAGAACCGACAAAGTCTCGATTTGACTTTTATTATTCTGATTCTGATGATGTTGAAACTGAGCTGTTTGTACCAACTGCATCAACACTTGAGGATATAATTCTGTATCCTCAAAATGAAGATCTTGAAGAATCCATTGGACAAATGTTTGAAGAAGATCTACCTGAACCAATCATTTCACTTAGATCAGAGGATGAAGACCTAAAATCTGACATTTCTTTTCATCCTCAGGTTGACAATTTTGAAATGTGTATTTCACAGATGACAGATGAAGAATTGAATACAGAAATTTTCAAATACATCTGTGAAGATAAGGTGGAACAAAAAGCAGAGCAAATGGAGGAGCAAATGTCTGACCTTAATAAAGATCCAGAGCATTTAGGAAAAACATCGTTGTTTTGGGGAGTACAATTCAAAGACATCACCCAGAAGCTTGACAGAATGGAATTCCCATTCCAAGTCAAGCACATACGAGACCTCCTGATTTTCATTCTTTCTTTTCAGGAACCAATGGAGCAGCAAAATCAAAAAGGTGGCACGAGCACTGAATGAGATAAAATTCTTTTTGCCACTTTACCGTTGGAGAAGACCCTTCACAAAGCAACGCTCATGGAATTGTTTTTGATTCGGACATCCAAAACGACATTGAAACCTCCTTAACAGATGAATTTCAGTCACGTCTGGCTGAAGACGAAAAATTTAGCGCTAGCAGGGAGGCAACCCATGCGATTTGTAATATTTTGTTTTCATATTTTGTGTGAACTTTTAATTTTGTGTGTTATTTTGTAGGGAAAAGTACAAACGAAGCATTTTAAGATAGAAAGAATTATGTTTGGCAATCAAAGATGAGAAACAATTCATTAGCGATGGCTAAGTAAGGAATGAAATCTTGAGACACATCCTAATGAATTTATACTACGCGAGTGGTGTATTGCGTACACAATTCCGTTGCCTTAATTATTGCTTTGATTTGCTTTTATGTTGTAATTATCTTTATTTTCGTAGACATGATCCTGACTTTTTGACCTTTCACGATTTCTTTTGTTGTTTAGCTAACAATCGTCCTTTGGAAGATGCTTGTGCTATTATTACTCACCCTTTTTCAGGTACTATAAATTCAGCCCATCATTGCACTTTTGAAGGCATCCATAGTTGAGAAAGAAATACATATAAAATGGAAGCCACTTCAAGAAGACGAGTTGAGAACATCTGTGTGTTTTGCGGTAGTACTGTTGGTACTAAACCACAATACATAGAGGCAGCACAGGAATTGGGTCGAGTCTTAGCTGCAAGGAATATGCACTTAATATATGGCGGAGGTAATCTCGGACTTATGGGGATCGTTTCAAAGGCCGTACAGGAAGGAGGTAGTCACGTTTTGGGAATCATCCCAAAACCCTTAGCAGAGGCAAATCTTATGGATCATCAAACGGAGAGGAACTAATCATGCCAGGTATGTCTGAACGACTGGTAGAAATGATTAACTGTGCTGATGCTTTTATTGCTTTGCCAGGTGGCTTGGGCACATTGGAGGAAATTTTTATAGTTCTATCTTGGGCGAACCTGAACATACACCAGAAACCACTTGGACTGCTCAACGTTGATGGATTTTATGATTTTCTTTGTGTGTTTCTTGATGATGCTCGGAGAAATGGGTTCGTGTCAAAACCTATGAAAGAACTCCTATTCACTGCCAGAACTGCCCCAGATCTAATTGACCAACTCATAGCCTATGAACCACAAGTTGACCATATCATTTCAAAGATAAAATGGTCCGATGACGATCGTGGTAAGAATCGTCGAATAAATCTGGATCTTAACCTTTAATTTTCCGGTAGAATGTCAACTAATCAGGTACTATCTTCTAAACTCTTCTTCTACTGTTTAAGACATTGGGGACAATGTCTCATTTAGGTTTGGGGGTGAGGTATAATTAATAGTACTTGTTTATATTGTGTTTTTATTTTTAGTCCAAAATTTTTCGAAAAATACAAAAAAATTGAAAAATTTTCAAAAATTACAAAAAATATTTTGCATTTTTTTTGTTTTTGTGTTGACTAAAAAGGTGAAATTGGTAAAGGATAGCCGAGTAAGGAGTTTTCACTCCTGAGACGTATCTCAAACCATCTATTTCGAAACAAGTTAATTTTTGTTTATTTCCTTTTGAATTATTTAATTTGTAAATTCTCCATAATACTGACTAAAATGGATCTTCATATGCTCAGTTGGCAGTTATTATCAACATGCATAGTAACATACAGACATGAGCTAAAATTGAAAAGTTTGTAATATTCAGTGCTCTAGTTTAATTGGAGGAAGCATCTCAAAAAGCATGGAGGAAAAAAAAAAAAAAAAAAAAAACGTCCGAGATCCGAGTTATTAAGTCTGTAAGGGTGTTTTAACACCTAGTGCCCTAAAACCAACTGGTTTGGGAGTCATTGGCCCAAAGCTCGCTACATGGATCGAAGATGCTGCAATTATATATATATCTGAAGTCTGGGTAATTAAGTCCCTAGGGGTGTCTTAACATCTGGTGCCCTAAAGCCAACTGGTTTGGGAGCCACCAACCCAAAGCTCGCTACATAGACGGAAGGTATTGCATATAAATAAAAAATAGAGGAAAAAATCAAAGAAAAAATCAGAAAAATGAGAAAAATTATTCCATTGCTATAAAAATATGTGAAATCTGATAGAACTTTAGGACAAAAATATTACTCTCTTATCAACTGCACTTATGACTGTTGTGGGCAAAAATGAGTTGATAAATATTTTGTTGGCTGTGTATATGAAGAATGGTAAAAATAATCGGAGAATTTACTTATTCAGTAATTTAGAAAGAAACAAAACAACTAGTAACTTGGAGTAGAAGTTTCACCTGATTAGTCACTAACTTCTTTTTTTCTCTTTTCGCTTGTCTTTTCGCTTTTGTGTGCATTAGTTTTAATACCTTTTTACTTTTGTAAAATGTTTGTGGGTATCATTGTTGTAAACCCTCACGAGACTACAACTCGTCCACTAGGGACACCTAGGGGTTTAAAGGCTTGTTGCATATGCTAAATGCAACCGTGAACCCTACGAAAGTGGCTTAGTTAAATTTTATTTTCATGTTATTTTATTTTATGTTTTGCTCGAGGACTAGCAAAATGTTAGGTTTGGGGGTGTGATGAGTGGTATTTATATCACTATTTCCCACTCATTGAACCTTATATTTTGTATAGTTTCTTGAGTTTTGTGAATATTTTGATGTGTTTTGTGTTATTTTGTAGATAAATAAAGTTTCAGGACAATCTGGAGGTGATTTGGAGCAAAACAGGAAAAACTGGACAAAAAGGGCAAAACCGTCAGTTCCGCGTCGCGACGCTAAAGCCTTGCGCGTCGCGACGCCCAGCATGCGCCGGAATTACTAACGTGCGCCAAGGACACGTGGACCAATCAGAAAGTTTGCTAAAATGCGCCGCTTGCTAAAATGCGCCGATCATGCTATCTTGCGCCTGCCACGTGTCGCCATCACAACGGATATGCTAAAATGCGCCGCTGCCACGTGTCGAGATCTCACGCTGCCGACAATTGCCCTCCAACACGTCAGCATGACGTCATCAATGACGTCATGAACAGTGCCACATCATCAGCGTGACGTAAGCAATGACGTCATGAACAGTGCCACGTCATCGGATAAGGATTTGATCTCTTAGCCGCCTTGCCACGTGTCAAGCAGAGAATGAGCCACGTCTCACTGTACCCGGCATCGCGACGCTGATCCCTTTGGCGTCGCGACGCTGGAACCTTACTCGCGCCTATAAATTGAGCTCGAGATTTCAGATTTCAACACACCTTCCTCTCTCTTCAATTCTTTCTAAAGAGAGAGTTTCTCTCTCTAGAATCTTTAGTTTTTAATTTTTTAGTTTTTGTAAATAATTTTAATTACGTTTTGTAATAGTAATAGTAATTTTACTTTTGAATAGTAATAGTAATTTATTTTTACCTTTTACTTTTTACAGTTTTACTATTCACCATGATGAGGTAACTTCCCTCTGCTTGGGTAAAAGGTAATTCTTTTACTATTGCTATTTAGATTAATCTCCCTTAAAAATAATATATTTACGATTTAAAATCTGACTTAAAAAGGAATACCGCTATATTGGTCGGTTGATAATTTTATTTTAGTTCCGCCTTTATGGCTGGTTTATTTTGGTTCCGCCTTTATGGCTGGTTTAACTTAAATTGACTTAATCAGGTTACCGCCTATATGGCTGGTTGGTAATAATCACAAGTTTTATATATTATTTTATGGGAGATATAAATAGTATATAGTAAAAGTAATTCATTTTGCCTTAGCATTTTATTTTATTTTACTTTTCAGCTTTTACTTTATGTCTTTTACTTTTCAGTATTTTTACTTTATGTCTTTTACTTTTAAGTTTTTACTAGTCCTAGTTATGTGTTAAGTAATCTTGGGTTGTGGTGAAATTTTAATATCACCGGTTTATAAGGGGTTATTTATAGTTTGGGTAATTTAAAGTTTTCTTATTAAGTTTTAAGCTTAATGCTTCTTGTTGTCTGATCACCAATAAGATTGATGTGGTAAATCTAAAATGAACTAGACATAGGGATTTTAGGTTTCAGCCTTAGACTTAATAGCTCACGATCTTCCTTGAGGATAGATAACCCTTTAATAGATTTCCTTACAGGATAGGAATATACCTGTCGGGCGGGGGTAGCCATAATTGGAACTTAAACTTAATGAATCCAAATAATTTGGTTGACATAGACATATGGTTCAATTGGGTTAAACTGGGTATTTGTGTCTGACCATCGACAGAGGCTTACACATAATTTAGTGTTCCAGGTTAGTAAACTGATTTATTACACAAACATAAAATAATCACTTCATCATTTAAATGATATTAGAATGATTCACAACCCTAGATCTTTGTGTCTTTTATTTTATTTTCCTTAGTATTTTCTTTTGAGTCTGTTTTTATTTTATTTTTGCAAAACCACATTCAACCAATCAAACAATCATTCTCTTCTCCATTTAATTAGATATTTGTAAATAAATAGATTCAACAATTAATAACAACAGTAGGAATTAAGTCCTCGTGGGATCGATATTTTTATACTACTTGAACGATACGTGCGCTTGCGTTATACGTGTGTGTTTACGGCCGGTCAACTCACGATTTTGACTCCAAAAAAATAACCTCAAAATTTCTTCTTTCCCATGCCAAGTGGTGAAGGAAAAATTGATGAGTTCAAGCTCCCTTCATGCAAGTAAGCTCTCTATCATCTTCCCCTCTGCTAGTTTCAGGTTTGAACTTGAATTTTAGAAGCCCCAAATTCGTACCTTATGAACCCTAGGATTTGGAATTGCTTAATTAGCTTTGATTAAGTTGCTAGCATGCATGATTGTATATTTCGTGATAATATAATAATGAAATTGTGCATTGCATGTAAAAAAATAGTCAGATGTGTCATTATTTTTTAGAATGAGTTGTTTTTGCTTTGATGGAAATTAATGATGAAGTGTGCTAGGAATGATATGTATTATGAGAAGAATTTGATTTAATGTTGAAACTTTTAAGACTCTAGTATGCATGCTTTGATCTAATAGTATATAAGAGGTTGGGAATTGAGGTTGGTTCTTGAATATAGATATTGAAGATAAGAGGATTATTTATGTATTTTATATGCTGAAATCTGGTGGCAGTGGCCTAATTAAATTAAATTAAGAGAGTGGTGAAATTAGTGTGTGGGGCAGTAAGCTTTAACAAAGTTACATTCTGGACAGGTCATAAATAATGGGCTGTAACTTGAGATTTTGATGTCCAAATGATGAACCATAATATTTTGAGTAAAATAGAGATATAATAAAATAACATATCCAAAATTTAGAATTTTTAGACTTAAGATGAGACCGGGCCGAATTTGTGAAGTTGGGTAACTTGCTGCCTCTGTGCCAGTTTTTCAGTTGCACAGCCCCTGAACTTTAGCTTATAACTTGAGTTTCTGAAGTCGGAATCAAGATCCGTAAAATTATAGATATATTAGATATATAAGGAAATAATATATCCAAAAATTGGAATTTTTTGAATTAGCATGAAGCCAGACCAAATTTTTGAAGTTGGGTGACCTGCTGCGAATATACCCAGTTTTTTTCTGATCACCCCTGAAATTTAGCTTAGAACTTATGTTTCTGAAATTGAAAGTGAGATCCGTAAAACCAACATAAACTAGACACATGAAGGTTATTTCTATTAAAATTTAAGCCCTAGATTCCATCTCAATTAATTACAATGAATTTTCGAAGTACATTCCATGATTCGTATTCTAATTAAGTTATCAACTATAGATCATCGCAGAGACCTCACATTCTTCGACGAAGCAAAGGAATACTAGCCAGATCCGAAAATCTGTGAGTGGATGCTTTGTTTTATATTTTCTTGACTTATTTTTTAAATTTCTTTTCAAGTTTTGGGATTTTAAATTGATGAAGAATATGCATGATGTTTTTATGCTTCCGTCTCAGCTTGTTTATTGCTTTTATGATTTCTGAGCTATCTATATGTTTCCGCTGAGATGATCGATCATTGTTATATTTCCGCCCCGACGCTCGTTGTATGTTTTTATGTTTTTATGACTCATCATATATTTTCGCCGGGGTGATCGTTAGGGTCTCATCCATCTGAAATAGTATGACTCGCTACCTTGCCGACAAGGGATCGTTCGTTCCTCGCACAGTCTATGCGCGCGACTTAGGCGTTGAGCGCTTGATATGTTTTTGATGATGCATGCATGAAAAATGATTTACGGATATGTTTGGATTTTTTCCTACGGTTTTTTTATTTTCAGTATCCACTCACCAGGTCGTTCAAAGGATCTGACCCCCCCACCACTCCCAGATTCTTTATTTTACAGGCTTACCCAGAGGGCGAGTTCGAGAGGATGGATAATGATGGCAGTCACTAGGGTATTCGATCCACCAGGTCAAGTCAGAAACAGAGTTCATTTCAGTCAGAGTCAGGAAATATCGTGTATCATACATGTTATATAGTGAATAGTATATATGTAATGCATCATAAGTGTTCAGGGTCAAAGTTATAATGTGTAGTAAATTGAGTTATTAGAATGAGGAGTGTTACGTATGATGGCGAGTTGGGCATTGGTATTGTGCATGAGTTTATTTATGAAATGAGATTTTCAGTTGTCAAATAGTCAGAGGCTTTGGGGGATAGGACGGCATATTCTCTGCCGGTAACATCTCCGGATTGGGGGTGTTACAAGTGCGCAGTTATAACATAGTTTGTAATTGACATTGGGAAGCGTCACTATAAGTTGTATATCCTTAAATAAAGTCATGGTCAAGATTTACTAGCACGGGTCGGTTAGAAAAATTCGCTGAGACTAATATATATTGTATATCGTGACTTGGTCCGATGGTTTATCCCAATGAACCATGAGTCTCGGGAGACTCGTATAGACATGTAGGTGTTTTTTATAAACACTGAACGACTCACTGAAGATTTCCTAATATATGGTACACCAATGTCAATAGAAATCTTCTCGAGTTGAGCGAGCATAGTGGTCATTCGACTTGAGATATCACTGTGGGATATATGAGTTATCATCCACAATTTGATGACAGTCACGTCACCGATCAATTTAGATCAGACCTCTGCCTGTTCATTGGGTGTGGATTGATGCTCATAATATTCAGTGTGTATCAAGATAGAATCCGCCAGTCTTGTGTACAGGGCATAGACATCTTACACGTGTTAGCGATCTAGTAAATCTATGGCTGTGGTATAACTTCAGAAATCAGTTCCGAGTGTTATTTAGAGATCGTAAATTTGAAAGTCGACTATATTATACCGAAAGGATTTGACGTTCTTATCTATATCCCATGTATAATATGGATAGCCTGTAACAGAGGGATTATACGTATGCAATGACCTCGACTTGCATAGTTTATAGAGATTATCTGTGGTCGTCATAATTCATGAGTGGGTGAATTATGGACACGAAATTGGATTTCCTGACAGATAAACCTAACTTAAAGTGTCCCATAATATGAAGTGTACTCGTTGAGCACTTGGGCAACGCGTTATGAATAATACAGATTATTCATAATACTTCATCGAATTAAATGAGTTAATTCGAATCATTTAAACGATTAAACGAAAACACATGCATAGGGGCATTTTTGGTCAATCGTAATTATTGTGTATTGTATTTGATACATAATTTGATTAGATACACATTAATTAATTGTCAAATGAGATTTTGACACATGCCATTAATATATGTATTTTTTTATTTAATGTAAATAAATAATAATTATATTAATTATTTATTTAAATATTCAAATGTTAAATATTTGAATAATTAATTGATAAACTTAGATATTGTTAGATATTTCTAGAATAGGTTCTAGAATGACAATAGACTTAATATTGTTAGATTAGTTCAAACCATCGGGAACTGTTGTTCCGATTTTCTTGAAAAATCAAGATGGTTAGTGACTTAGTTACTAAGTCACGATTAGTAATCTAAATAGATATATGTTTTAGGATATAATTGTCTAGAGAGAATAGTTTCTTATGCAATAAGAATTGACACGAATCAGTTCATGTCTCGAGATTCTTGACTGGCATTAAGAAAATCCCATTAGGTATTTGTTTATCTTATAATAACGTTTCTTGGCTTTAGTAACTTTTAGAAGTCACGTGTTTGACACAGTTTGCTAACAATTGTTTGCAACTGTTGTGAATAATTTAACGCAAATTATAAAGCTTAAGAAAGGAGATGTGTATAGTTGTGTATAGAGAATATCGATTCTCATAATACGACAACTGTAGTTATTGGATACCAGATCTCTCGTCTAGTTTTTTACAATATTTTTTAATGATTGTTGATATTTGATATCAGAACTTGTGCCTATTGGATAGTTATTTGTTCTTTATAAATAGTTGTTACATATTTTAATATGACTAGTAGTTTCATTAATGAAGAAGATAAACATTAAGAAATATATTCGGTTAACTAAATAACTTAGAACAGTGCTTTATGAGATTGTAGCACAAAAGCATTAGATGCTTATTCCGTATGGTAAAGGATGGTCTGATACAAGATCACACCACATATCCTTATCCAATTAATGAATATTGTATTCAGGAATGTGATTAAATCTCATTTAACCAATGATCGTCATTGGACCACGGATTTATTAAACTAATACTTTGGAAGTATGTAGCTTAATGAATTAGAAATTGTCTTGGTAGTTTTCTTAACCTAGTTAATGAGATGTCATGACTTATTTACATGTTTCTAAGAGAATATATATTGAACGTCTTGAATGGTTCGAGAACTTTCATTATGTTTCTGATGAAACGTTGATAGAATTTTTTGAATGGTTCAAAGATATTCTATTTGAAGTGAAAACTATAACTTTAAAATTCATAATGAGTCTTTCAATTGTTCAAAGATGTTTGATATGATCAAGCATATGAATTTATGGCAATTAGTTCTAAAGTTATTTGATAAATTTGATTCTTACTCAATGTGATTCTTCTACGATTCCATCGTGATGAAATTGGTCAGTGGGAGAAATTGAATCTTATATGATTTGATTCATTTGATATTGAATGTTACCGAATTAGTTTTTAATACTCTTGGGATTATGCTCTAGTTACATTAATTCATCCTTTTAATTATTGTTCCATTAGTTTCTACAGTTATATATATGATATGTATAAGTAGAAAATTCAAATCTTGAAAAGTTTGAGATTTGAAACTTTCTTTGTATAATTGTTATATAATTGAAAGTACTTGCGCCTTGGAGGAACAAGTAAAGTTTTTCATTTATTCTTTTTAATAGAATATTGTATTCTATTTAATGGAATATCTTTTCTACGTTCCCGAGTAATAAAATTTATTTATTACTTGGCGCGTAACATCGGATGTTGACAATTGTAGAAAAGACTTGACTTATTAAAGTCAAATATGAGAGTGATATACTGTAATGGAACTACATAATTAATTAGATGAAATGACTCTACGATATCTTCCGTATAAGTTTAATAGGATGTCATAATCATTTACAAAAATATTTGATACTTAATGGTTCTGTTGTTTTCTTATTGAAGAAAATTATCCTAAAACTTATAGTGGGAGCGATATTTGATATCGATTTCAAAAATTACTATTGAACCATAGATCTAAGATTGTTCATGGCTTACTACGATCAAGTTTTGAACTTGATTAAGCTTTCATTATGAATCGTTCATAAAGTGTGCAAATTATTTACGCAGCAAAAGCAGAGTGAGCTTGATAAAGGTTTGACCTTTATAGTATGACAGTGAGAAAGGTTTTACTCAGTGATCTATTGTAGATTCTTAGGAAACTTGTCTCTAGTCACACTAATTGAACAATTAAGGATCTGTTGGTTAATGTTGATATTAAACAATGTATTTTGGCTAAAGGATGCAAAGTGGCATTCCTGAATGTTTTCTTCGAATGAGAGATTTGTTGTGGTTTCTTTGTTTGAAGAGTTCATTCTAGAATGGCCCTAGAGTTTGTATTCTGCTAAAATCATAGTTTGATATACTAGCTTATAGAGCCTATTGTAGACTCAGATAAGCTTTCCGAAAATCTGTGTTATCTAATTTTGATACATTCAGATTGTCTGATTTTATCGAAACATAGAGAATGCATATATGTTAGTAGGGTCAGTGGGAGCGTACAAATTTCTTTCTAAGGTTATATATCCTAACGACATTATCAATATTAAAGTAATAATGAGATGTTTGTAAAGTAAAATGTTTACTTAAGTCTTCTTTTCTCCGTGTAAGCAGTGAGAGTAGTCTCTGATATATTTGATATAAAGTTTTATATATGATATAAAACAAGAGACTTATGAGATATTCTCATTAGTCGTGTATTAGATATGATCTAATAAATGACACAGTAAGACTATCTGTATGACAGTTAGTATAACTGTTTGACAGTTAACGTGTCTTTTATATATATAGTATTCATCTTTCATAAATGATGATTCCTTTGTCGAAAGAGAGATTGATTGGAATGTCTAGTCAATCTTATGCATCATAGGATGATGGCGTAATAAATACTATATTATGTGCGATTAAAGATATCAATTTAATCGTAATTGTTACGAGTTATTTTGATATGTTGCAGACCATATGATGAGTCTTGAAACATGTTCTTTATTATCTTAGAGATATTAAGAATGAGTTTCATATTCATGGAGAATTTAGTCTGCAACTATAAGGTCAGATTAGTTTTGATCCTAATTATGACATTAGATAGTCTATGTCATATAAAGTCAGGAAATAGTCTATGTCATATAAAGTCAGAAAAGATGCAGTGGCAGTGTCACCGTTGATTATACTAAACTAATGGAATCAGTTGCAACTTATGAAGTATTGACTTATGAAGTTGCATAGTGACCCTATAGATTAGAAGTTTTCATATTAGCGTAGTGTTTGCGGTTGTCTCAATAGTATTTGGATTTGATCTCTAAATACATAGACAACTCAGTAGCTATAACACAATACTGATATAACATCTGAGTCATATTGATGTGGAATTTGGATTCTATAAAATATGAATGATGCTGGCTAAGAAAACGAATGAGTTTGTTGGACAGACTCAATTTGTTAAAGCGGGCTTACTTGTTGTTGCATACCTCTTGAGTGTTAGGTGAGCTTTTGAGGGCCATGAGTATGTGATATACATTGAGATGTGTAAATGATACCGTGGATTGGCACTAGAGCAAGTGGGAGAAATTGTTAGGGTTGGTGCTCGGAGTACCAATCCGGATCGTATTTATGTCTGATTTATGAATACGAGCAATTCCATTTTCCATAATATTACTTATTTAATGGTAGCACCTCTTGTCTTTTATACACATATTCAATCTGATTATGATTAGATTGAAATTAATTCTGATTTAGTGATACGTGTATATTAGACAAAGACCCTAGGATTTACAAAGTAGTGCACAATTACAACATAGTTTGTAATTGACATTGGGAAGCGTCACTATAAGTTGTATATCCTTAAATAAAGCTCCTGGTCAAGATTTACTAACACGGGTCAGTTAGCAAAATCTGTTGAGACCAGTACATGTTGTATATCGTGACTTGGTCCGATGGTTTATCCTAATGAACCATGAGTCTCGGGAGACTCGTATAGACATGTAGGTGTTTATTTGATAAACACTGAACGACTCACTGAAGATTTCCTAATAGATGGTACATCAACGTCAATAGGAATCTTCTCGAGTTGAGCGAGCATAGTGGTCATTCGACTTGAGATACAACAGTGGGATATGTGAGTTTTCCTTCATACTTTGATGGAAGTCACGTCACCGATCAATTTATATCAGAACTCCGCCTGTTCGTTGGGTGTGGACTGATGCTCATGATATCCAGTGCGTATCAAGATAGAATCCTTAAGTCTTGTGTACAGGGCATAGGCATCCTACACGTGTTTGCGATCTAGTAAATCCATGGTCGTGGTATAACTTCAGAAATCAGTTCCGAGTGTTATTTAGAGATCGTAAATTTGAAAATCGACTATATTATACCGAAAGGATTTGACATTCTTATCTATATCCCAAGTATAATATGGATAGCCTGTAACAGAGAGATTATACGTATGCAATGACCTCGACTTGCATAGTTTAAGGAGATTATATGTAGTCGTCATAATTCATGACTGGGTGAATTATGGACACGAAATTGGATTTCGTGATGGATAAACCGAAGCTTAGAGAGTCCCACAATATGAAGTGTACTCGTTGAGCATTTGGGCAACGCGTTATGAATAATACAGATTATTCATAATATTTCATCGAATTAAATGAGTTAATTCGAATCGTTTAAACGGTTAAACGAAAACACATGCATATGGATATTTTTGGTCAATCGTAATTATTGTGTATTTGTATTTGATACATAATTTGATTAGATACACATTAATTAATTGTCAAATGAGATTTTGACACATGCCATTAATATATGTATTTTTATTTAATGTAAATAAAATACATATATAATAATATTATATTAATTAATTATTTAAATATTTAAATGTTAAATATTTGAATAATTAATTGATAAACATTTTCATAATTGTTATGAAGAATATTTAATTATTATTGGTGACACATGGCATGATTTAATTAAACTTTAGGTGTGCAAATATGATTTGTTAACTTAAAGTTTGATTTATTTAATTTGGTTAAATGTGCCAAATGACAATAATGCCCCCTAGAGTCGGTCACTTGGATTTAAAAAAGGGGAAAATTTTCTTTTCTTCTTGACATCTCTCCATGGCCGAAAACTTCAAGAACAAAAGGCTCTCAAATTCATTTGATGATTCAAGGAAAGAAAATCAAGAAAATCAAGAAAAAAGCTAAGGAATCAAGAGAATTAAAGGTAATTCTTTATATCCTTAAGCTTAGAAATTGTGTTTCTTATTTCTTGATGATCTAGTGAGATCTATGGTTTCTTCTTTTCCATAATTTTGGGGCTTTTGGTTTTGGAGGATGGAATTGGATGTATATGGCATGTGTGAAGTAGATTTTGGATGATATTATTGTAATTATTATCCAATTTGATCATTTGATGATATGTTGTCATTCTAGAGTGTTATGACCACTCTTTTAATGCCTATAATTGTTCTTAGGTGGTTCATGTGTGGTGACTTTAATTGGTGTATTGATTAATTGGATTAATCTTGAAAAAATAGATTTAAAGCATGAAATTTGATAATTTTTGTTGCAAAATCAGATCTGGAAAACTGGGTTGTTTGTGATGAAAAATGATGTCATTTGAATGTATTGGATGTATTTTGGGTGTTGGAATAATTGCCAGAAATAGTTTCGGAGTTGAATTAAGCGAAAACGACGAAAAACGGCGTTACCGGGTGACTTTTGAGCCAACAGGGTGACGGCTGCCCAACAGTGAATTTTTCACTGTTCGGGCAGCCCATGAACTGCCCTAATACTATTGGGGCTGACCTGGGAAGCCCTCATGTGTATTGGGTGGTCGGTTCGGTCAAAAATGCGTTTTAAGCCATTTTATGGAAAAATATTTTCGTAAAACTTTCGCGATGTTTCTTAGTTGTTTATGTCGTTATTTGATCTCGAATAAACATGTTTAGGTGAAATATAAATAAATTATTCATATTGGATATTGAATATTTTATTCGGTAATTTAAAAAGTTTTAAAATTACGATTTCGCCCGAACTGCTCTTCCGTCGCGCCTTTCGCCTAAAACCCCAACAACTAGCAAAATAGACAACGAAAGGTTTCCCTTCTCTTCTTTGTCCTAAAACTGCCCCAACTGCGTAGTCACTAGCATCACACATAATTTCAAATGGCAAGTTCCAGTCAGGTGGTTGCATAATTAGGGCATAGGTGAGTTTAGTGACTAACGTTTTAAAGGCATCTTCACATTCTTGTGTCCATTCAAACAAAGAATCTTTAATAAGGAGGTTACACAGTGGTCTAGAGATGGAAGAAAAATTTTGTATAAACCTCCTATAGAAACCAGCATGCCTAACAAAATACCGAACATCTTTCACAGTTTTGGGTATGGGTAGCTTGGATATCAACTCAATTTTTGATTTTTCGACTTCAATACATTTGGAAGAGACAATATGACATAAGACAATACCTTAATAGACCATGAAATGATACTTTTTCCAATTCAAAATGAGGTTTTTTTCTTGACATCGACTCAACACTGCTTTCAGATTAAGTAAGTATGCATCAAAAGAATCACCAAATACTGTTAAGTCATCCATAAACACTTCCATAAATTATTCAATCATGTCACTAAAGATGCTCAGCATGCATCTCTGAAAAGTAGCATGGGCATTACATAAACCAAATGGCATGCGGCGAAAAACATAAGTGCCAAACGGGCAGGTGAATGTGATTTTCTCTTGATCTTCTAAGGAAATCTCAATTTGATAGTATCCTGAGTAACCATCTAGTAAGCAGTAGAATGAATGACATGCTACCCGCTCGAGAATTTGGTCAATAAAAAGAAGCGGGAAATGGTCTTTTCGAGTGGCAAAATTCAACTTCCTATAATCTATGCACATGTGCCAACCCGTGACTACCTTCGTAGGAACCAGTTCCCCATTTACACAACAGTAAAGCCTGACTTCTTAGGGACAACCTGTGTAGGACTAACCCATTTACTATCAGCAATGAGGTATATAATACCCGCATCTAGTAATTTTATAACTTCATTTCTCACCACTTCTTTCATAATAGGGTTAAGTCAACACTGAGGGTCTCTACGAGGAACAACTCATTCTTCTAGGTGAATCCTATGGGATCAAATTAAGGGTCTGATACCTTTAATGTCTCTTATGGTCCAGCCAAGTGCAGATTTATGCTCACCCAACATGTCAAGTAATTTCTTACTTTGTGAGGGACTTAGCTCCGATGAGATAAAAACAGGGAAGGTGTCTCATGGCCTGAGAAATGCATGCTGAAGACCTGCTGGTAATGGTTTCAGTTCAACCTTTGGTTTTTCAACTGTGGAGGGCTTTGGTTTCTCCTTTTCTCCTAGCAGAGCCTCAAACTGTGGCTACCACACTCTTGTTCCATGCTTTTGCGAAACGGAGCAGCCAAGAGAGATATCAGGAGTTTCAGTCGATTCAAGAGTACCCAAGATATTTGAATGAAGAATAAGGTGTTCAGGGGGGTCAGAATCATGTTGAGTATGGGCTATTTCTGGCACAACTATGTCTATCAGGTATGTATGATGACATTCATCATCATCTGGTGGTTGTTTCCCGACGTGAAAAATATTCACTTCCAATGTCATGTTCCCGAATGTTAGCTTCATGAGACCATTCCTGCAATTAATAAGAGCATTGGCCGTAGCAAGGAAAGGCCTACCCAAGATAAGAGGAATTTTGGATTCGGTTTTAACAACCAACTGAGTGTCTAGAATCAGAAAATCAACTAGGTAGTAGAATTTATCGATTTGGAGTAAGATGTCCTCAACTACTCCCCGTGGAGTTCTGATATAGCGATTAGCTAATTGCAAAACCACTGATGTCGGCTTAATCTCTCCAAGCCCTAACTGCATATAGATATAGTATGGCATGAGATTGACACTCGCGCCTAAATCTAGTAAAGCCTGACCAAACTCATATGTGCCAATGTGGCAAGTGATAATGGGAAAGCCTGAATCTTTATATTTTGGTGGGGCTTTTTGCTCAATCACTGCACCTGCTTGTTATGTGATGCTTTCTTTTCATGGTGCATAGATCCTTCAAAACCTTTGCATAAGTGAGATAGTTACAAGATGGATTTAAGAAAGGATTTCGAGATCGTGTATAGTTAAGTTAGTCGACCATCACATGTATGGATTTGCGTTATTGCTATGATATGAAGTGAGTAGTTTGATGATGATAATTATATATATATATATATATATATATATATATATAATGTATGTATTGATGTGTTTTGAAGTGGAATGTTCAAGGATAATGCTATGATATGTATTTTGAAAAGATTGGTGAGTTTAATGGCTACATGTATGTATTAATGCTTGTAACTGCATGGACTCGTAATGGTATATGTATGTATGGATGTATGTAAGGGTATGAACCTGTATTGATATGAACACATGTATATAAATGAATATGGAAAAGTATAAGTATATGAACATGTATTCATATATGTATATAATGTGAAGACATGAAGATTAATAAAGGTTATGGTACTTGAATTCGAAGTAATATGTATATTCGTATTTTTGAAACATATGTATATATATATATATATATATATATATATATATATATATATATATATATATATTATATATATATATATATATATATATGTGAGTGTTTGAATGATGTTTTAGAGTGTTTGTTATGGACGTGCTTGTGTATGAGAAGTTGTGCGATGAGTTTAGTGTGTTGTGATATGTTTGCATGAATGTATGTTTAATTGGTTGATGATTTCATGGTATAGTAGTCGAGCTGGCTAAGAATTCATCTCATACCTATTCTAAAATAGGTAATGAGTCTCGTATGAGCATTGTATGAGTAAGCCACCATATGTATGTATTGTTTGATGGTATGTTCTTTGATGTATTGATTATTATGTGTGCTTCGTGGTTGGTTGCTTAATGATTGTATATGGGATTGTGTGTATGTGAGTGTATGGTAGAACTCGTATAATATATTGATAGTGTATGCTTGTGTGAAATGAATGAATGAATGGATTTGAAACTTGGGAATTTGTTTACACGTATATAAGATAGGTATGCCACTGTATGTGTAAATACATATGAATCCTAAATGTTAAGCCATTGAGGAAGTTTGCACTGAATTGAAAGAGTTTGTTTCAAATGAAGAAAGTTTGTTTAACTTATCGATTTGACGTTAATTCAAATATGGATATTTGTGATAAACGGTAGATATATGACTTCATGTTTCACGTGATTGAAGTGAGATTGATGTTAACGATATAATCTATGATATTTGAGCTTTACTTTGTGTGCTTTGAACGTTAGCTATGAGATTGACACACATGTAGACATGTTAATATGAAAATTTGACATGGGTTAAGAATAAAGGATAATAACAAGATAATAATTTTGAACTTAAAAAAATTTAGTAATTCGGTTAATCTGTTGATATGTTTGACTTGTTTGCTATAATACTAGCATGGTTACTTATTGATTTTTTAAAACTCACACCAAACCAGTTTGCTAGTTTTGCAGGTTGGCTTCTAGGTGGGTCAACCACTTCAGTTTTGGATGTCATGCTCGAGATGTGGATCACCCAAGTGGCAGTCACCCTCACAAGTGTCCTGAGATAAGCTTTAGAAAGTGTAGGATTTGAGATTAATCTATATTTATCGTGCTGAGCACATTGCTTGTAAATATTGAGTAAATATTTTGATTTTTTGTGATGTCGTGGGCAGAGCCCTTGAGTGTTGATAGATGATATGGGCAAGGAGCCCTTAGGAGGTGATTTTGATGTGTTGGTGTGGACCTGAGGTCCGTTATAATATATGATGTTTATTTCAGGTTCGTTTTGATGTTGGACTGAGATCCAGGTTGTCCGGTTTATGATACATCATGCCGGATTTTCATAAATTTAGAGGCTTATGGAGATGGGTCAATCCTGTCTCCTTCCGGTAGCATCCTACCTCTGGAAGAGTGTTACAATTTTGGTATTAGAGCAAAGGTTAGGGTGTCGGTGACTGCAGCTACAGGGTATCCGATCATCTGAGTAAGTTTTCTGCTACATATAGACTATATAGGTCTTATGTTTGCTAATTTATTTATGTTATATGGTATGATGTGTTATGACCTTGATGGATATGGATGATTCAGATTGTCAGTGGATGTTTGTATGTTATGAATATATATGTATGTGTATAGGTATATTAAGTTAAAAGTATGAGGTTCATATAGGTATATGTATAAGTAAGTAATCTGAATTTAAGGTGTTTTGAGATACAAGAAATTCTATGATGTTGATAGTCTAAATCGTGAATTGATATATTTTCAACCATATTTTGGAAACTTGGTATTTGACTTTTAATATAAAAGTGTTTTGAAAAGAAAAGGAAAGGAAAGAAAGAAAGAAAGTTTTCAGATGTTCTGATTTTGATTATAAAGATAAAAAAATGTTTCTGCCTCGACTCTTGATTCTCGTTTTCATATTTTGAGATTTATCGATATGTTTCCGTCGGAGTGCTTGATATTATGTTTTCGTCTCGATGCTCGAAAATGATTTTGATGTTTTTAAAATTGTAAAACTTGTTTATGTCGAAATGCTCGAAAATTTGTTTCCTCCACGGTGCTTGATGATTTTATATTTTGACCCTCTGTTGTGCTTGTATATGTTTCGTTTCGAATTGGCCCCCGAGACCCTCGTTGTGGGGTCCAGAACATCGGAAAATGGCTGCCTCACTACCCTGTCGACATGGTTCGTACACTATCCAGTCTATCCGTGCGACTGAACTGTGGACGATCGATATTTATTTTGAAAACTTTGCATCAAAGATTTATTTTTGATTTGCACATATTTATGTTTTGGGGAAAATGAAAATGATTTCGAAAGAATTTTGCTTTTGATGCATTTCGGCATTATTTTTTATATTATAGGATATGATATGTTTATGTCACGGTGCTTGATGATTTTATATTTTGACCCTTCGTGATGCTTATATAGAGGTTTGCCCAACTGCAGTGGGCCGACCTGACCCTCTGTCGACAGGGGATCATTTTGTTCATTATTTGATCTATGTGCGCGTCGGGCTTTGGGCGCTTGTTTATGTTTCTTCCAGTTGAGTTATGCTGGATGCTCAATATGATTTTACGATAATGGATTTTGAAACTGATTTTATTTACAGTAAAAGAGTTTTTCAAATGTATTTTCAAAATGGTTTTTGAAAGAGATCGTTTTACGTTTTCTATTTTGAATAATAACAGAGGTTGATAGATTTCACATTATCAACATCATAAGAGCATGTAAGATTATTTGTCACTTCTGGTTGTGACAATGGAGATATTGGTTGATATAAAAGATTATGTTCGTTATAAGAATGTGTATGTAAGTTTATAGTTAGATATGGATCTGTGGACACGGCACAGAGATGGGCGACGTTGTCCGGGCTCGCGGCCCGTCGGGAGTACGAAATAGCCCACGGGGGACTAAATCGGAGAATAAAGAAGTCGCCACCCAGTGTGAACTGGGAAATGATTTAAGGCCGCACTCACCCCTCACAATGGAAGACCTCAAACCGTTGGGTTCGGAATGGTCCATTACTTATGCCAGTTGTAATGAACGAGTTTACATAATAATATTAACCAAGTCTTATGCAGCACATGCAAGATAATCCAAATATCACACAAGTTTGCACACCCGTAATCATAAATATAAATGAAAGCGAATGCATGATTCTAAAAGCATGTTAATCAGAGAAGTAAGGCAATGTAAATTATGATGACAATAGAAACGTTAATAATATTGGCAGATAATTAAGTGCATAATGTAAAAGAAATAACTAAAGAGACAAACATATGTAAAACATGATAAAAGAATATGTCCAGTGTGTGTGCGTTCGCGTAGCGTTCGAGGGCGCGTTTGAACATGATTATAAAAATGACATCTATAATGACCTAAACACATACGGGAATATTTCTCAAGTGGTACGTGGAGTAGTATCCCAAGTACAGACAACACTACCGTCCATTCGGATTCGGCTACAGAATTTATGTCTGGGTTTCCATCCGATATACAACAAGAGGCAACACTCAAGCTTTAACAGAATGCAAGCATGGAGATAAACGTGAAGTGATGCGGCAGAAAATAAAGATAAACAATTATATGAACACGAAACGATAAATAAAAAAGTGGAATAACATGCGTATAATTAAACACATACATAAAAGGAATGTGCAATGGCGAATATGATAGATAAATAAATGACAAACAATAAAAGAAAAAATAAATAGCAGAATAAAGAAAATAACGCTAAATAAATAAATAACGGAACAACAAACAAAAGTGAATAACTGAATAAAAGAAAAGAGATGCGACCAAGAGACGTGGCTGACATCTATATGGGACCTCGTATGCCCGGCTGGACGTATTTCATATCCAACCAAGCATGCCGCGTCCGGCGCAGCAAAATATCATGGTAAAGGCTGCCTTCAGATATTTCCCGCAAATAGGGTGACCTTTAATCCAATGTAAGTAGTCATGCGCACTAACAAATAACAATACATAAATAAATAAAGGAACAGAAAAAGAAAAGTAAATAACGGAATAAGAGAAAGGAGATGCGATCAAGAGACTTGGCCGACATCTATATGGGACTTCGCATGCCCGGCTGGACGTATTTCACATCCAACCAAGCATGTCGCGTCCAACGCAGCAAAATATCATGGTAAAGGCTGCCTTCATGCATTTCGCACAAATAGGGTGACCTTTAATCCAATGTAAGTAGCCATGCGCACTAACAAATAACGATACATAAATAAATAAAGGAACAGCAAAAGAAAAGTAAATAACGGAATAAAAGAAAAGAGATGCGACCAAGAGACTTGGTCGACATCTATATAGGACCTCGTATGCTCGGTTGGATGTATTTCACATCTAACCAAGCATGCATCGTCCAGGACTACAAGATAGATGTGGTAAAGGGTGCCTTCAGGTATTTCCCGCAAAGGGGGTGACCTTTAATCCAACACAAGTAGTCATGAAAGTAGAAAATAACGATAGATAAATAAATAGCGGAACAACAAATGAAAAGTGAATAACGGAATGAAAGAAAAGAGATGCGATCAAGAGACTTGGCCGACATCTATATAGGATCTCGCACCCGGTTGGACGTATTTCACGTCTAACCAAGCATGCATCATCCAGAACTACAAGATAGATGTGGTAAAGAATGCCTTAACGCATTCCCGTAAAAGGGGTGACCTTTAATCCAACGCAAGTAGTCATACAATTGACAATCAATGATAAATAAATAACTAACGGAATAACGAACGGAAAGTAAATGGCGGAATAATAAGTAAAGAGAAACACAGACAGTAAATAAACATAAAAAAATATATATATATATATTAAAGAAATCAAATGTGACCAAAGGACTTGGCCGTTAGTGTGGGATCTCGCATGCCCGGTTGGACATATTCCACGTCTAACCAAGCATGTCGTGTCCGGGATAACAAAACGAATATTAAAGAGGGGGCCCTCAGGTCTTACCTTTTAAGTCATTTCTTGGAAGTACGTTATGCCGTCGTCGGAAGGATTATAGCTTCACTATTTTTCTGGTTTGTTTGTTCGCTGATTTTGCTCACTGCTTCACTGTTTCAAGTTTTGTTTTTGGTTGTATTTTGGCTCCATGTTTCGGTGATGGGGCTGCTATTTTAGGGGCCTGTTTTGTAGTGATTAGGGACTGGTTTGTCTCGGCTTTAGGGGCTGGTTTTGTGTGATTTTTGGGGACTGTTTTTGGGACTGTTTCACGATGGATTTAGTTATTATTTTGGGTTGTTGGTTTCAATTTCTTTGGTGTTGTTCACGTTTCTGCTTTAGTTGTTTGGATGGGACAGTTTCGGTTTGTTGTTTCTTTGCTTGGCTGATTGATTTGTTGTTTAGTGAAGGGCTCATTTTTTTTGTTTATTTATGTTTTTTTTATTTTTGTCGGTCAGGTGTATTTCTTTTTGTTTGCTGCGTGACGCTTGTGTGTTTTGGCCGATTTTGTGTTGTTTGGAGGGGCTGCTAGTTGGTTCGGTTATAGGGAGCTGCTTTGTGGTTTTAGTCGGTTGATGTTGCTATTTTGTGGGTTTGTTTTGGTCGGCTGAGGGGGGCTGCTTTGTTTTTTTATTTCTTTCAAATTGCCGCTCAAAAGAAGAGAAATGAAACTTAGGATTTTTGTTTGTGTTTGACGTTGGTTTGTGGCTGGTTGAAGGGTTGTCGTGGCTGTTTAGGGTTGAGAGAGGTGAGATGGAGAGGCCAGAGAGAGGGAAGAAGGCTGTCTGTTGGTCTCGGTAGGGTGTAGGGTATTTGTTTTCTTTCACGTGGAGGGCTGCATGTTGAAGTATGGCGAGAGAGAAGATACGAGTCTATTTCTTGTTCAGGGTTTATGCGTGTTTAGAGTGAGAGAGAGGACGTGATGGTGGTTGCTGAATCAGAGAGAGATCTGTTTCAAAGTCGGTTTGGTGGCTGTGTGTGTTTTGGCGAAGGGTCTGGATGTGTTGTCGTGAGAGTGAGGAAGAGAGAGAGACGAGGTTATTTAGGGTTTCTGTTTTTGATAGTGTCGTGTGAGTCTCAGGAAAGGAGCCGAGCTTAGGGTTTGGATATGTTATGTTTTTATAGTTGCAAGCTAGGGTCTCTTAGTTGTGTATGTTAGGGTTTCATTTTACCATTTGTGTGTGTGTGTGTGCCGCCCAATTCCCATCTTGGTCTAGATTTTCCTTCCAAATTTGGGGGATCCAATCTTGGCCAATTTGGAAGGAGATAAGGGTAGATTTGGCACATGTTACATGTGATTTAAAAGTTTTGGATTGGGCTTGGACGTGTGGGCCTAAAGGGGTTGCATGGGTTTTAGATGGGTGTGTATAGGCATATGGGCTTTCATGGGTTGCGAGGGTTTTGGGCCGAGGCTAATATTTAAAACAAAGATCGACTAAGCGAACCCGAGGTTAAACAAGTGAGTTAAATTTGATGAGTAATTAATTTCTTTATTTATTTTCCCTTCCGACGTCTGTTTCCCGCGACTTCCGCGACTTATCAGGTAGGGCCTCCGTACGAGGCTCATCATTGGGCTTTATGCAAAAATGCAGTGCCTATATGATCTTATTGGTATAGTGATGGTTATGTGTGCTATGTGGTCAGCCATACAAAGTTGTATATGCGAAGGGATATGTGTGAATGTAAACTTTAATATTGATGTCATTTACATATATGATATAGAATGACATGGTGTGAAATAAATGAGTTCCATTTTGTATTGTGGATGAAATAGATAGTATGAAATTTTTGTTAAGTTTCTGTTTTGGTATTGTATTTGATTGCGTGTAAAGAACATGTGTTATATTCCTCATTTCGGATGACGTATGTGATTGGCTGTATAGAATCTGTGTTCAACTTTCTTTCTTTTTTGTCAATAGATGGGTTTGAAATGGTTTGAGGGTGTTTTTATGAATGCGTGTGAATTGAGATGATAGATTTGATGCGTTATTGATATAAATGTATGATTTGATGCGTTTTGCTTTGGAAATAGTATAGTTTGTATTGGTGTATGGAATACTTGAACTTTTGAAAGGGTGTAAAGTGAGGTGACTTCCGAATACAGATAAGATGGTAATGTACGTACGATCGGTTCCGAATGATCAGAAATAAGGATGGAGAAATTTCAAGGACAAAATTTTCATAACGAGGGGAGGATGTAATATCCCGAGTTTTTCGGAACATTGCCGGAAGGTTTCCTAATTAAAGTTAAGGATTTGGAACGGGATGAAAATCAAAAATCATGTTGGAAAATGGGTAAGAATAATTTTTAATGAAGTTTCGTCACGTTGGAAAACGCGTGGTTTTGATAACCGGCTACGCAATTTCTATTTTGATTGTTATACGCATAAAAGTTTCTTATCTCGGCTATAAAGATAGCAAACGAACATCGATTTAGCTGATTCATAAACCATCGGACTTGTGTTTTCGAGACGAACAACTTTCGTGTTGAATACTTTTCGAAATTTGCACAAGAAGGGCTTCAAAATGCGAAATTTCTAGAAAATTCCATGACAGAGACCTGATTGTAATTTTTGGGGGTCTGAATGTAAATTTTAGAAACTTCACTTAAATACCCAATAGTTTCAGCATTTTACGAAAATGACAAAATTTTTCTAAACACCCCACACGACCCCCCCCTCTCCCAAAACGCCATTTGTGATCAACTAGTCATGTCGGCGGTGCGACCAGCCAGGGGGTGCGCCGGCCACCCCTCCACCTTGTGGTGGCCGACAGCGACCCCTACAATGCCAGCAACGGCGGCATGAAGAAGAGAAACGTGCGACACATGGGTTTTTCGATCCCTGCCCGTCGCTTCGTTTCACGTCCCGAGCCACCCGCCAAATCAAAGCTCTTAGAAAGTACTACAAGATGGCAGTGATGATTTTTCTGATCTGTGCTCGGTTGCACGCGAAAAGATGGAGGAAGATTAGGATGAATAGTGACCCACGGTGATTAGTAGCTTCGATCGTAATTCCAACGATTACAGCGCGTTCATGAGGTCATTTGGAGTTCGTAAATGGCCTCGAAATATCAGTAAGACCTCCCGGTAAAAATCTACAAATTTCAAGTTTATAGTTAAATGTTGTATGTATCCAGTAGCTTTGTAGAGTAGCGTAATGATATAAAATGAATTGTTTGAGTATTAGTATATTGAATATGAGCTTTCGGTAGAATATGAGTGAAAACAGAACGAGTTTGATCAATCCCATAGAATATGTAAGTTTTCGGTAAAAATGGTATTTTTTCGTATAAAGATGTGTTTTGGTTTTAATGATAGTTACAAGTTATTTATGATATTATGAACATGTTTGGAGAAATTCGGGTATATTCAGAGGATTCGAGACCATTCCGTAGCGTTTGCGGAAACTTTTTCGAAAGATTTTTCCAAAAACGCGTAAACCGAGAATTTGGGTGAACTGGTGGCTTGGAATAGTTTATAATGATGTTTTAAGACTACTGAAACTGAAAGTGTTGAAGTCAAACTTGTTTGGGTCGTCCCAGAAAGATCTGGCACTTTGTCAAAGTTATGTCGAGAATTTCATATGTTGCGATTCTAACAATGTTTCGCCATTTGTTTTGGTAGACTTGACTAGGCCCTGGAGTGCTCGCAAAGTCAGGTAAGTAACCCATGTGATGAGCTCTAGAATTGTTCATTTCTTAATTTATATATAAATAATTGTGTGATCCTAAGTATCATTTGCAGAATAAAATTATTA